>BOPN01004326.1:30000-37500 GCA_017312705.2 Penaeus japonicus | reverse complement strand
ACTTTTCAAAATCAAAATAAAATCCAATTTGGACATCAGAGTAACACCAATAGTGTGTTTTAACCTTTCTACTGAATTACATCATCTGTCAACCATGAAACCTTTAATTTCATGCCAGGATGTATATCATTTCGAAAAAAAGGAATTCTAAAATATGCCCACCCGTTACAAGAACTATTTTTTATTATCTATAATGCGAGATCACGTATAAGGAGGGCAATTTTTCTGTAATTGTGTTCCAATCCTTACAAAGCCAGTGTATCTCAATTTCTTATAGTTCAATGGGAATACCGATGAATATTCACATTCTAGGGATTTTCTATTACGAAGTGATATGTAAGGTTTGCATTTTAGATGAACATGACTTAATTTTCCGAAAGACCATATCTTGCAATGACAATTAGTAATCAGAAACTGCAGCTTATTCATTTACAAACACGTGGCCAAAGAAAGATCTTTTAAGAATCTTTCTCAGAAACAGCAGGCAACTTTCTACCCAAATGCAGTGACATAGCAACATGAATGCTAGCCTATTCAGCACTGACCTTTCGTTGCTATTTGTGATTTTTTACTTACATTTTTTTTATTGTTACTATGAGTAGGTACATTCGGTATAGATTTTTGCCTAGCTGTAGGTACACTTGCGAATTTCGAAACAATGGATAGACACCTATGTAACTCTTAGTACATTGTTTTCAATATGATTTTTTTTACCGTTTACGACAAAATCAAAGAAAACAAATGTATGAGAAAACCAACGATAATGAACAACGAAACATATATCACAATGAGAGAATGTTGGTTTACAGTGTTAACAATGTATTCATCTTCACCACCACCACTGCTACAGATATATGTGAAAACGTCGCCTGCATTATCAACACCAAGGACGTTGAATTTTATCTATACCACACATGTTAAATCTCTCTCCCTCAAGTGTTGATTTGTGTCTCTCCGTTTCTCATATGGTTTCGATCTCTCATATCTTTCTCATTACCTTTACGTGTCTTATATAACCATTATTTACACAAGCTATATCTTGCACTGGCCCTACAAATCCAGTACGTTACAAACACACTATAAGATATTGATAAATACTTAACTTCAGCAGCAAACGAACGCAAACAAATATAATTAAGCGAAAGAGCAAACTGGCGAAGTTAAGAGCAAAGTTTCTTGACGATTTCTTGAGTACCACTAGTTGGCAACTAAAGCACACGACCACAACCACTCGACTTGAGGTTGTTGTAGTAGTAGCAGGATCTTGGTAAACAGAGGTAGGCAGAAGAGCGTTTCCTCTTCCTCTTTGTTTTCTTGTAATTGTACTTTTCTAATGCATTTTGTGAGGACTCTTCGTTACAAAAGGTTAATAAGAAATGAGTTTGTTTCAGTTGGATCAATTTGATAAGAGGGTTAATGAGAATATGATGCGAATATTTTATCCTGTTGTTGGTCAGTGATGAAGTATAGGACATCTTAGAAGATTAGCAACAAAATAATCCTTCTACACAAACACATACAAATACATACATACATACATCGACCCACATACACACGCGCGTGTCAACAAACAAACAATCAAACAAACACATTAAAAAAATCAATGCACAAACACGTAAACATGTGTGTATGTGTATGCATATATGCCTTTCCAATGTTTGTTGGAATTGTGATGTTTTCCTATGTTTTATTTCAAAGTACAATTTTCTGAAATTAAAATGCATTTCTTCCTTCCAGAGAGAACCTGTTGATCAGCCACCATGGTAAGCTAGCGCTGTTATTCAACAAATGACCTTGTCAGCTGAAGGAATAAAAGATGATTAAACAGGGTCTGAATGTCGAGCTTAATCATTTCATACGGATCTTATAGTGGAAGCAATTGTTATCAAATTACGTGCTTATTGTAATTCTTAGATTATGCAGACGGTAGGAGAAACCATAGGGGTTAATAAAGTTTAATAAAACATATATATATATATATACATATACATATACATATACATATATATATATACATATATGTATATACACATATGTATATACATATATATATGTATAAATACGTATATATATATACACATATATATAAATATATATGTATAATTATATATGTATGTATATATACATATAAATATGTATGTATATGTATATATATGTATATATATTTATTTATATATATGTATATATGTGTATGTATACATATATGTATATGCATATATGTATATACATATATATAAATACATATATATATATATGTATATATATACATATATATACATATATATGTATATATACATATATACACATATATATACATATATACATATATATACATATATACATTGTTAGCTGGTGAATATTTTTTTGATTTATGTAACTCGAGCTGTGCAAAATACAAGAGAAAAGAATGTATGGAAACCAACTCATACCCTGATATCAAAACAGTAAACCTGATTGTAAAACAGATCTTTTCACTAATACCAAACACACATTCCATCTCTGATATACAATGTATAGTCCATGCAATAACAACCGCGCACAATTAAAATCGTAAAAAAAAAAAAAAAAAAAAAAAAAAAAAAAAAAAAATAATAATAATAATAATAATAATAATAATATCATCACCTTTTCCTTTAAACAGGTTAAGTTCACGTTCCAGGGACTGATGGCACCGACTTTTGCCCCCTTCCATAGTGACGGGTACGTTGAGCAGAAGGTTGCAAGACATGAGTTGAGATTTGAGGTGTGGAAGTGAGCTGAAAGTGCAGACGGCTAGGTTTTCTGTTATGTGATTTATATGTAGGTATATATTTATGTTGAAATAGATTGTTATATAGATAGATTGATTGATCGATGGAGAGAGAGAGGGAGAGAGAGAGAGATATAGAGATAGAGAGAGAGAGAGAGAGATAGAGAGAGAGAGAGATATCACGTATGATACAGTGTGATAAATACATGCATACTTAAATGCATACATACGTTTATAGATATAAATGTATGTGTACACACACACACACATATATATGTATGTATATTCATATGTATATATATTTATATATATATATACATATATATTCATATATTTATGTATATGTGTATGTATATATATATATATATATATATATATATATATATATATATATATATATATACATATATATATATATATATATATATATATATATATATATATATATATATATATATATATATATATATATATATATATATATATATATATATATATATATATAACACACGGAGGAGGTGTAATACAAATCGGGTGCATCTTGGCACTGCTCTCCTTCGTGCAGGTCGCTCAACCTGGACCTGATCCCCGCCTACGCCAAGCATCTGCGGGCCACAGGTGTTACTGGGCTGTGGGGTGAGTATAAACACAAAGTTCATGGCCAGTATATCTTCCTTTTGTCTCCAGAATATGTAGTGCCGCTGTTACGTTGGTGATCTTTATCTTACTTGAATAGATGCTGTCCATCCATTGCCTTACTATTTTTATAGATGATACATGATAAAGGTAATATTTGGCTGTAGTAATAGGCTAGATGATGATAGCAATGATGCTGACGTGTAATTCATGTGTAATTCATAACATGTATCAGAAGTTCCTCACACGCCTTTGTGATAAGAGATAAAGTGGTTATCTTCCTCGTGTTTCTTGTCATCATTATGGATAATTTTTTTCCTGCTAATTGAGAATGAACACTTACAAGTATTTCGAAACTCAGTAGGTTAAACGCCACATCTTGTAAAAATAATCTTATGACTTTCCTTAAATACGGTTCCTCTGTTACCTTATCGTTTAGTTATCTAAATGAAACCTAATGAAAAAAACAACAACAAAAAACAAGATAGGCATCTGAGGGTATCGCTTCAATCTGACGTCAACTTGCTAGCCATAATTTAAAAATGATACCTACAACATTAATCGAAATCGTGATAATGATAATAAAGAAATAGATTCAACTATCTAAAGTAACAGACGAGTTTTGAAATCTTCCACACAGTGACGTCATCTGGTAAACAATCCACAATCTACATAATTGTATATCCATGGTTCATTTACGTAATGGTTAATATAGACTAAATTTGAACAGGAAATATGATATTAGCCCAAAAGATAAGACACTGTTGTATAATATTTTATAACTACTCACTGGGAAGGTTGTATAAAAAAAAATGTACTTGCCGAAAAGAGACAGGATGAATCCCGTAGAAGTCTCAACTATCTGCAATGTCACGTCCATATCAACATATTATCTTCATGTCAGTGAACGGGACGGCTGGCGAGGGCATGTCTATGACTGTGGCTGAAAGGAAGAGGTTAGCGGAGGCTTGGATGGCCTGCAAGAAGGACGTAGGCACTGTGATCCTCCAGTGCGGGGCAGGATGTCTACTGGATACCCAGGACTTGGTGAGCTGCTCAGATATCCGTCCCTGTACGTGTCCCTCCCTGCTTCACTATACCTACCACACAAGCCAGAAAGAGATTGATATATATATATATATATATATATATATATATATATATATATATATATAGAGAGAGAGAGAGAGAGAGAGAGAGAGAGAGAGAGAGAGAGAGAGAGAGAGAGAGAGAGAGAGAGAGAGAGAGAGAGAGAGAGAGAGAGTGAGAGAGAGAGAGAAAAAGAAAACAGAGATATAGACAGCCAAACAGACATATACACAGAGGGATAGTCTTCAACAAAAACCTCTTCATCACACGCCCTCGCACTACCTTCTTTACCCTACAAACCCACCCCTCCGCCCAGCTCACCAAGAACCCCATAATAACCCCCTCCCCCTCCCGAACCCACTACCTGCAGGCAAGGCACGCGGAATCCCTAGGGGCCTCAGGAGTGGCGGCGTTCCCCTGCATCTTCGACAAGCCCCGCAGCGCCGACGAACTCGTGGACTACATGGTTGAGGTGGCGAAGGCTTGTCCCAACACGCCGCTCTTCTATTACCACATCCCCATGAAGACTCAAGTCAGCTGTGAGCCTCTGTGTAGTTCCGGTTTAGAAAGAGATTTTTTTTTTTTTAGAGAGAGAGAGAGAGAGAGAGAGAGAGAGAGAGAGAGATGTGTGAGAAATGGTCGTGTTGTGTATTTATGTTGCATTTAGTGTAGTGGTGGACGATGTTAAATGTATGGAAAATGTTTAATGTAACCAGTGACTTGTATTATAAGCAAATATGTGCTAGTATATTGTAACACTTTAACAATGCATAGGAAAAAAATATATACATATATATATACATATATAGATAGATAGATAGATAGATATATATAGAGAGATAAATAAAGAAAGAGAGAGATTGTGTCTGTGCTTGTGTGTATGGGTGTGGCTTGCATGGGTGTGCATGAAGGTAAATAAATGCACTCATGAACATAAGACGGCCACAAGGCTCCCTAATTCTCGTTCGCTCGCCCGCAAGTGCCCATGAGTGAGTTCCTGAAGAAGGGCGTGGAGCGGATTCCAACCTTGTCGGGCCTCAAATTCACCGACGGCGACGTGTCTGGCGAAGGCAAGAAGTGTCTGGAGGTGGCCGGGGGTTCACTCACAATCTTCAACGGCTTTGATGAGGTGAGATGAAGGTGAGGTGTGGAGGTTATGAGGGTCCTCGAGGGAAAGTGGTAAATGAATGCCTATCATACGTGTCATACTTTTTGAGTTAATGACTGTTTTTCTTGCTTCATTCTGCTACTGAAGACCCACTCTCCTACACCTCTTTTAACCACCTTTATTCGTCGTTTCTGATTCGTTGTAAGATCTGACACGTTCTTAATCTCTCCAGCGTCTTCAGGAAGCCGTCAGCCAAGGCTTCAGCTGCGGCGTGAACGTGTGCTACAACTTCAGCGCCCATCATGCGGTCAACGTGTTCTCCCTTATGGAGGCGGGGAGGGTCGAAGAAGCTAAGGAAGCTCAGAAGGCCATTGAAGATCTTTTGGGCGTCATCTTCAAGCCAAGTAAGAGAATTATATCCTACCGTCTTTCAGTTTGCATTCCTTGCATCTGTTTTTTTTTCTATTGTTTAAATTGCGGTTTGTAGATATATTTAGATTCGCACAACGATTTCGGCTCTTCCCATTTTAGGGGTCGCCACAGCGGATCATCTGTTTCCATCTTCCTCTATCCGCTGCATCCTCTGCAGTCTGGCCAGCTACCCTCATATTTTTTTATCAATGCATCTGTGAATCTTCTCAAGGCCTTGCTCCATTTCTTCTTCCCGGTGGTTCCTTATCTAACATCCTCCTCCCGACATGTCCCTCGTCTCTCCACATTACATGCCCGATCCACCTTAACCTTGCCTCCCTTGCCTTATTTCCAAACATTTCCACTTGTGTTGATCCTATTATACCTTTTTTTTTTTTTTTTTTTTTCCATTCTCGTTCTTCCCCCCAGTTAGAACCTTAATATCCTCATCTCTGCCACCTCTATTTCTGCCTCTTGCCTCTAGGTTAGAGCTAGTGTCTCCAAACCATACAGGATGGCTGCCACCCTATAAACCTTCCCTTTCAAAGTTGTGGATATGCTTCTGTCACAGAGCACTCCAGAGACTCTTCTCCAGCCATTTCATCCCGATTGCAATATCTTCCTTACCTCCCAATCGCACCCACCATCGCTTTGCACCGTTGATCCCAAATACTTCAAATCATCTACCTTTTACACTTCCGTGCCTTGCACTCGCACTGCATTTCTATCGTTGCACACAGAAAAGGGCTTAGAGTCGGACCCTGGTGCAATCCCACCTCTACACTAAACCTTTCCTTTGTTCCCACCGCACACCTGACTGCTGTTAGACTGCTCTCGTACATATCCTGTACTACACTCACATACTTCTCGTTCACTTCAGACTTCCTCATCCCATACGACAGTTTATTTCTTGTCACCCTATCATACGCCTTCTCTGGGTTCACAAATGTTCAGTGCAACTCTTTCTGGCCTTCCCTATACTTATCTGTCAACATTCCCCAAGCAAACATGGCATCTAATGTACCCCGATAGACTGGGACGTAGACATAAACATTGATCAAACATTTCTTCCTTCTCGAACAGCTGGCGGGTTCTCGGTTGCAGGGGTCAAAGCTGCCATGGCAATCATCACGGGTCTGGATGTGGGTCCTTCTCGTCTCCCCGTCAAGCCCTTCACACCAGCCATGAAGGAAGCGCTCAAGGCCGACCTCGCTGCCCGAGGAATGCTGAAACCACAGTAAAGAAGAGATGAGATTGTCAGCTGACGATGGAGGATGCCGGAGCTGTGTTTAGAAAAGGCAGACAGGGTGATCTGCTTGGGAGTATAGACTCGGCAACTATGCATTATCTGAATATCGAGTATGTATATTCAGATAAATATATATACGTATATCATTGTCATTTACAGATACTTGAATTTACATATACAGAATAATATGCTAAAGAACCGTTATTTTTTTCAGCATGCCAATGTTTCGTAAATAAAAATTCAAATACCAGGCTTATA
>BOPN01004326.1:0-2500 GCA_017312705.2 Penaeus japonicus | reverse complement strand
CGCGACCTCTTCTCCGGGCCCACAAACACTCGCCGAAGTCTCGACCGCAAGCCAAGCCACGCCTTTACAGGGTCTGCTGGTGGACGGCACCCATGCTAGTTCGCCCTCGGCTTTTTCGCGCGTCCTGCAGCCTGTTCCTCAGTCCGCCTCTCTTCCCCAGCCTCTTCCTCTTCCTCGCCCCCTGCCCCTGCGAGGAGCATCTGTGGCTGCCAAGACCAATAAAAGACCCAGAAATACGGATAAGAAGAGCGAGGTAAGGCGAATTTAATCTTTCTCTCCACTCCCTCTTCTCCTCGCCGTCTCCCAACATGTCTCCTTTCTTCCCATTTTCCTTAACTTCCCCTTCCCCTAAACTTTGTCCTAATTTTCTTACACCTTTCCTCAATCTCTAATACCTACTTCATCCCTCTCCCTCTACTTCTTCTCCTTTTCCTTCTTCCTCTCCTTCTTCTCCTCCTCCTCCTCCTCCTCCTCCTCATGCTCATCCTCATGCTCCTCCTCCTCCTCATTCCCATGCTCCTCCTCCTCCTCATTCCCATGCTCCTCCTCATTCCCATGCTCATCCTCATCTTCATGCTCCTTTTTCCTCCTCCACACCCTCCCCCTTCTCTCCCCTCTCCTCCCTCTCCTTAAAATACCCAATCTCGTCTTATCATACAAACACAAAAGCAGAGGTCCTCACCCACCAACGTTTCCCACACAGTCGCAAGCGAACGGCAGCGAATTGGCTTCCACAAGCACAGGCAAAGGAGGCCCTCCGCCCGAAGGAGGCGACGCTGGCGTGGGCGAGAAGGCCCCCAAACGCGCCCGCCATCGCCTGGAGGACCACGCCGCCCGCATGCAACAGCACTTCCTCTCCCTGGTCGACGCGATCAGCAGTCACTCCCTCGAAGCCTCCGAGTCTAAGGGCGCTAACAGGGGTTCCTCTTCGAAGACCCGTTTCAGGGATGGGCCTCCACTCTCGCTCGGGGGGGAGGTTTCCAACAGCAGGGGCTCTTCCCAAAAAGCAGTGAGGAAACCAAGACTGAGAGCAAGTCAACTTCGAAAACGAGATTGAGTTTGTTTGTTTTTTATTAGAAGACTCAGTCCCCTAATTCAGGAAACCGAGATTAATTAAGATCAAGTGTTAGATGAAGGAAATCAAAATGGTGGACGGGGTTTTCTAGAAAAGTTTGAAAGATCGATTCTACTTCGCTATATGTTGTGTGTTATCTCTAGGCTTTTTCATTTGTCCGTTGCTTGTTATGTTTTAATATGGAAACTTTTTTTCACGAACTTTTACTTCATGTAGATTGATTTAGCATTTTAGTATTAAACATAACATGATTTACGCATTATGATTCATCCTACAACTGTAACCGAGGGATACGTCTGATATACCATTTCACTCTCTCATTATCTTCACTTCTTGACTGACAGTTCTAAATCAAGAATCAGAATTTGAACTACCATGCCATATCACCATGACGGGCATTTGGCAAAGAAACTTCTTTTAACAGACAGTTTTGTTGATAATCATTGTAACAAAGTTTTGAAAATTATTTATAAGTATATGTATATTTTTCTATGAAACCAACCAACAGCTAAAGACGAATTTCCCTACTTATAGATACTTAATCACCTCGAAACCTATTGATAATCTACATATTAGTAATATGAATTATGACCTTGTCTTCTTAGCATCTTACATTATGTTAGACACAAAAACTGCCTTTTCTTTTGTTTTCATTCAAACTTCTAACTTCTCGCATTTTTTTCTACGCTAGCAATCAATCGGCACCATTATTATTTTCCTATGTAGGGATTGAAAGATGTTCATGGGGCTAAAGAATAAAATTACAATAACTTGGGAATCCAGTTTTATGAGTAAAAAAAATCACAGTAAAAAAATATTGGCAAAAGATCAAGTGATTGTCACACATACGACTCAATCAATAGATGAAAAATATGATATTATATTCGTCTTGAAAAGGAGTTTGAATAACACCGAAATTAGGATATATGCCTTGGAAATATCAAACATTCTTATACACTGAAGGACAAAACACCTTAACAGAACTCGAAACAAGCAGAAACGTATGAGCAACCACCACAAAAATGTAATAAAAGAGAAAAGGAATATCAGCAAATGATTACAACGTTTATAAAAGTTACATTAATCTCGTACCAATGGGAGTGATAATTTACCTTGATGGGACTCTGGAACTGTGGCCTTAAATTACGTAATCTAAGGAAAGCTGTTGAGCTTAAAATCTTCATAGGGCACAGGAACACGCACACGCACACGCACACGCACACGCACACGCACACGCACACGCACACTAGGGTATTTCAATAATTGGTGATTTTTGAAAAATCATTAAAATTCACGGGGACTGTTCAGAAGTAGGCTCCATTTGTTTTTTCATGACTAGTGATACCATTTTTATTTGTTTTTATCAATATTTACCTATTGCACTTTTAACTCAAAGATACGAAAAATATGATTAAATAATTAGAT
>BOPN01004325.1:102500-105000 GCA_017312705.2 Penaeus japonicus | reverse complement strand
CACCCTATATCCCTCTTCTTTAACCCCATTTCCCCTCCCTGAACCCCCCACTCCCCCTCCCTGAACCCCCACTCCCCCTCCCAGAACCCCCAATCCCCCTCCCAGAACCTCCTATCCCCCTCCCTGAATACCCATCCCCCTTCGACTACCTCCCTCCCTTCTCCCGACCCACTTTACCCCAATACACGTGTCGTCCGCGGCTCGAGCTCCCTGCGCGGTGAACGATGGGGCCTCTCTTTGGCAGGTAAGAGTGCCGGGAGAGCCAAGGTTTTGTTCGGATACTCACACCTTGCGCATGTTGTCCACAAACGTTCTTTCTCGTGCCAAACGAACCTTGCTTCCACTATCTATCGGCTGGCTACAGGCAGGTTTGGGTGACTCAGATCTTTTGAAATTTGGAGAATTTACATTTTTTTTTTTCTACGTTTAGGTTTCGTTTCTTGTTAGTTCTCGCGTGATTTGAAAAAAAAAATGGTCAGCGAAGGCTATGTGGTTTAGTTGTTTTTCGAAGCCTTCGGAAAGTAGATCTTGCGTTTAGGGTTAACGTAAAACAGTATGAACTGAGTTCATTGTGACAAATGGATAAAAGTGGTATAAAAGAGACTGAATATCTCTTGTGTTGTGAAAGTATTCAGTCTCTTTTATACCACTTTTATCCGTAAAACAGTATATCATAATAGAATTTTCACGAACAGATATTTTGAGAATCCTAAATCTTCTTGGTCAAGGTGACGCACATATATTCTCAATGTTCAACAAAGGATGTCCTCCATGTTTGGATAGCTTAGTGTTGACGATTAGGTGCTGGGAAAAAAATGTTTGAATATGAGTGGATTTTTCTTTCGTCAAGTTGAGAAGGATCCATGCTGCAGATTCACGATATTAAGACGAATCGCACAGCCCAAAATAAGTAGTTTCTTTTAAGGAATTAGCAAGATCATAGTAAGAAGGCGGGGGAGGAAGAAGAAGAAGGTGTCCAAGTCCAGATTTAATTCCTGTGCTGTCTCTGGCTCCTCCTCCGCAGATACACTAATGCCTCTCCTTTGGAAGAAGACATTGTTAAAGAATAATATACAAGATTAACTCAACGACGCTCAGATACTCAATGCAATTAAAACCAACCAACAAATGAAAAACAAAGGTAAAACAATCAGAATCAAGCTGGACATCACACGCGATCACAAAAAACAACATAGAACACACTCTCGGCAAGATGACAAAGCGATGTAGGTGTTCGCCAGTAGCTCGGAATGCGGTCTATGTTGGCACATCAACACCACGGCCAACATTCCTCCTACTTTTGGGGGATCTTTTTTCCCTCTTGTTGTTATCCGCATACGAGGCCAAGTTATTATAGAATACAGCTGGCTCAAAGAAAGTGTATTTCCTCGCTTGCGCCGACGTCAGCTGAGCAAATAAACAGCTGAGAATGCTTTTCTTCTCAGGGCGTGTTTTTATTTCTTTCACACATAGGCCGTGAGAAAATCCTCTGAAAGGAAGATGTAATTGAGACAATGAGTATAATTTTATCAGAACTAGAGGTTGCAATTATGATGACGAAATACTACTACAATTAATGATGAGGATATAGATAATTATGATAATTAGAATGATGATAATGATGACCACTATGATAAGAATGAATATGAGCTGAATTATGTTAATAACAATAATAATAATATTGCTGCAAATACAAACCATAACGGAAATAAGAACAAGAGTCCTGTTGACGTAGCAGATAATTGGAACGCCAGAACGAATAAATACACCAATTGCTTATCCCTGTATACTGAGCCACGCCCTCTCCCTCCGCAGGCATCCTCAGCAGCATGACCAGCTCCAGCAAGACCCTCAGCGTCGTTCAGCGCGAGTCCTTCTTCGATGACTCCTTCTTCAAGGACTCCTGGGAGGACTTCGACAAGGCCGTCCAGAGCATCCTCGACAAATTCGACGACACTGGCTTGAAGGTGCGTGGGAGATGGTATGGTCACAGAGGGACGGGGGTTCGTGTGTGTCATGAGAGGGGCCTTCTGTTGGGGGTGTCATGGCGGTGGATAGTGCGCGGGGATGATACATCAATTTGACAGTAACGCACACACACACACACACACATATGATATATTTATATATATATATATATATATATATATATATATATATATATATATATATATATATATACATATTATGTATATGTATATGCATTTGTATGTGTATGTATACACATACATATATCATGTATATATATATATATATATATATATATATATATATATATATATATGCATATATATATATATATATATATATATATATATATGCATATATATATATATATATATATATATATATATATATATATATATATATATATAAACACACACACATACACACACACACACACATACACACACACACACACACACACACACACATATATATATATATATATATATGTATGTGTGTATATATATATATATATATATATATATATTGTGTG
>BOPN01004325.1:85000-92500 GCA_017312705.2 Penaeus japonicus | reverse complement strand
TGACTCATCTATCATAACAGTTGCAATTTTTTAACAAATCTAAAACAAAATATAATTAATCATCTCTATTTGATAGCTAAGAACAATTACAGCAAATGCATACAAAAATCAAGAAGTAATAAATAAATAAAATACAGCATTTATACATATATACTTCCACCTTATGGATCTATGCATCCATCACACTTTGAAATCCATCACAGACTATTTGAGTCATTCCCTTAAGCACAGCCACAAGATCCTCAGTTTCAAGGCTGTCATATGATCTTTGATGGCTGGTTCTAACTTAGTCTAAACTGGACGGCTTACCATTACTCAAGCTTAAACAAAGAAGGCATTGCACAGTCCTTGAAGGAAAGCTTTATGAGATGTAAAAAAAAAAGGAAAAAAGAAAAAAAAATTCTTCTTGACTAGAAATGATCATATCTAACATTACAACTCATGTTGGGTGCTAAGCTTCCATTACAGAGTTTACAATATTTCAAGAACATCTTAACTATGGAATGATATTCACATTTCAAAAACATTCTTAAACTGATTCAGAAAAGTCATTATACAACCTTGAGTTTCCTTCTTATAAATAATAAAACATATATATTTGTGTCAATTTCTTGGCATTTACCTATTAATCATTCTATGACCTCAACCCTCAAAGACATGAGAACATTGTAAAGGGAGAAAAAGAAAGAGAAAACTGGTAGGTTAGGTCATCGTAGGTTATGTAGATATCACATCAGGTTAGGTAAAGTTTGGTTAATCTTGGTTAGATTAAGGCTCAAGGTTAGCTTAGATCCGATCAGAGTGGAATCGGATTTGTTCTTAGTATATGTTTATATAATTAATTTATGTCCTTAGTATATGTTTAGATAATTCATTTAGTCATTTCATATACATCATAATCATTTTCAGAGAGGGAGGAGGAGCTATGATGATGAGGCACTTTTCAATATAGTGTAAGTAAGATATCCATTAACATGATATGCTTACTAAGTACTCAGTTCCTTGGTAGTTTCCATGGCTTTGTCTTTGGGGTTGAATATTCTTATGGTCTTTAGAAGGCCAACTACTATTTTGTTTTGGGTCAAATTTTACAGAGAAAGATCATGCTGCAAAATTAGATTCAATTATCAGATAAATATGATATCTCTTGTTACATATCACAGATATAATGAATAAGTAATTAGATATATCTAAAAAACTGAATCATATATCTACACATCACAATTAATCAAGACATGACACACATGACATAGTTGTTTTGTTTATGTTGTGTGAAGACCTTATTAACCATAGCTGTTGACAGAGCTCTAATGAAAACAATCAATTTACTAAATTGATTTTCATTTTGGTGTACTTTCTTTAAAAGAAACCTCAAAAATACATCTGACTTTGCATACTTTCTGGAAAAATTAAGGTAATTAAAAAATCCAAATTATCTTAATATGAAAAGATTCAAGATACTGAACTCTGAAAAGGTGGGCTTAATGTAATTGATCTTAATATGACTTTCCTTCCATTAATTAAAGACATACACAACATGAATAAATCAGATACTGTATATTTGTATATGCATGGATTCCTATCATTCGAGGTTCAAAAGGCATTGTGATGTTTATATGTATTCTGTGCAAAAAATAATAATAGCTTACTCATGAAAGCCATCACCTCATGCTACAGAATGGAACTATCAAACTATCAAATTACATCCCTAATGTCTTTGTATGTCAGATTGGCAAACAAAATATTTGATAATGTACAGTCATAAAAAGGTTTTGCAGGACCCAATTTTTTTTTTTTTTTCGTACCCCATAAACATATAATGTGTTCTCTGGGGAAGGTTTAAACATTTCTGCAGGTAAGTCTTTATACTTTCCTTTTTTTAATCTTTCTAAAAATTCTATATATATGGATTTCAATAAGACAAAATGCTTTAGCACTACTAAAGCACCTTGCACTCCAAAGCAATAAAGAAGTAACTGACAAAACAATCCTATTGACAAACAAAATATTCTCAAAATATTTCAGGAAAACTAATTCCCATATGAAATGCTATTCCTACATGACCATTTTCTATCCCTATAACAGTACTTGAAATCCTAAAGATTTGTACAAGACTAATGATCAAAATACATACTACCTAAATAAAATGTCAGTAAGGGCCTAAAACTCTATATTCTCTCCAAACAATAAATTCACTAAAGGGAAGAACCAGTCAGACACTCATCAGAAATTACGAATTCTACCCAAACATAAAGAGAGTAAATCTCCAGTTTAAAAAAAGACTATCACTTATATACACAATGTCTTTTGGTAAAACAGTCAATCACTGTGCCTGTCTTTATCAGTGTATAATCGATTCTACCCTGTTTCCATGTGATCCACCATTGGTGTATTTGATAAAAGCATTCTACTTGTGCCATCACTGCCACTTGTGAAATGCTGGTAATTAGTGGGTTGGAAGTAAAGCTACAGACACAATATATCATACCTAAATGTACCCAACTCATGTCTAAACCAAGCTTCAATATCACTTATCATATCAAAAAGTTCAAGACGAGATTTTCTAATGAGTTCCTCCAAGAAACAAACTTTAATAGTTAAATGAAATATTCTAACTTTGGCTGTGGTTAACCCATTATAGATATAGATGAAGGTGCCAGTTATGCCTATTAGACAGTTGTCACGGCGTACATTACACAACATTGGGATCTGCTCACAGTTAAAGCGTGCTCACAGTCATGAAGTATTATGGCTGTTATGGCACTAGCTTCGGAACTACAGGATTCTAAAGTCAGCCTAAGCCCTTGTTTTGTGATGGACTTAGGGAAAAATATTCTTTAGCCCAGTCTGCGCTGCCCAAAGAGAAGAGAAAATATTTTTTCCGTCCCTCTAATTTTCAGCTATCCTGACCACCAGTTAGGTCGTTAGGCGCCCCATCCTCTTTGGGTTAATAATGGTGTTTTAGAGAGAGTCTATACAAATACAAAACCAACACTACAGTAAATATCTAAACTGATACTGTTAGAAGCAAAGTAGTCTCCTTCCCTCTTTAAAAAATTAATTGCTGAAAAAGACAATTATACAGATATGTTAACAAAAACAAATGGAAGTAACAAGGAGATTATCTGCTGCCTAATTATTTTACATTAGCCATGATACACACAGGTCACATATCACCAACATCATTAAACCACTTCTGCATTTACCTGCTTCTTCACATTACCCATGGCCCTCTTCTGAAGTACAATTCAACTTCAAATGCCTTAATTCCTAAGGTTTTGTGTTATAATGTATTAATAATATCATGTAATAGATATTAAAGTGGTATATTGCAATTATGCAAAGGTCTCAAAATCTATCTGATCATCTAGCATGTTACAACAATTTTTTCTACAAAGTACATGTCTCTTTTTCTTTACTTTGTCTTTTACTCTATCATATGATAAATTTATGGTATCCACTTACATTTAACGTATTAGCTCAATATGAGGCACCCACAGGTAGAGGGGTTAAGTCACCTAACTGATGCACGGGAGAAAATTGCAATTTGTTTATTGTCAGGTACCACATAAGTTTCTATATGTCATGCACTTGTTTATATTCATTACACTCATATTGCACAATAGATTTACTTACATTCTCTACACTTATATTGCACAACAGATTTCATGTTAAAAAGAATTCCTGTTGTGTTGATAAAAAAAAAGAGCAAAAAAAAACTCAGGTATTTGGTGACATTTACCCCTCCCCATATCAGCATCTCAGAGGTGTGGATATATATATAGATCTTTGTGAGCTTGTGTATGCGCATGTGTGTGTGTGTGTGTGTGTGTGTGTGTGTGTGTGTGTGTGTGTGTGTGTGTGTGTGTGTGTGTGTGTGTGTGTGTGTGTGTGTGTGTGTGTGTGAGCAAGCATTTGCATGTGCATATGCTTGTGCGTGTGCGAGCATGTGTATGTGCATATGCATGTGCGTTGTGTGTTTATCAAAAATGAAGCAAATGACCACTACAAAGCAACAATTCACTCAAACTCCTTTCCAAGAAACTGCTTCTGTCTAATTTGGATGCTTATATAATGTACTATTTATCTTTAAATTAAAAAGAACAATTTGGAAGCTTTGCAAATGGATGATGTCTGAAATATCAGGCCATAATTTGTTGCCATAAATACACATTTGCAAAACAGCAATGTTTATCAGCATCTTCAGCAATTTTCTCAAACTATTAAAAAGATTCACAAAGCTGCTTGAAATCTATATTCCTCTAAACACTCTGAACAATGCTTACAAAACATCAGTAATAAATTCCATAAATTAATCATCTATCTTCTGATTAATTCCCTGACTACTACTGATATGTTAGAAACCAATGCTAAAAGAATTTCAATTGGAAGAATCAATGAAAGCATCTAACCTTTTCCTTCTTATAAAACCTTTATAAACTCCACACCAAGAAAGAAAATGAAAAAAAGAAAGAAAGCTCAACCTTTGGTTAAAACATCAGGACGCCTGCCGGATCCCGTGATCAAAACGGCCTTCATCAACCTTTCAAACAATCCATCTGGCAACCACTGAATTAAGGAAAATCACAGGAAGGGATACCATACCCAAGGTAGTTATGATCCTGCCTTAATCTCAAGCATCAGCTGGAGGAGATGTTTCCCTCTGTGTCTTTTGTGCAGCCAGAATGGACAGCTGATGGACCTGTTCAGAGAGGTTATCCACATCTTGATGAAGCTGCATGTTCTTGGAAAGTGTTTCTTCTAGGAGGCCCTGGAGACGGCGGTTTATCTCCTTGGTGGATTCTTCACTACTGTGGCCTCGGACCACCTCCAGCATGCGTCTCACACTCAATTTCTCACCCAAGTTGGCAGCTTGTGGAGATGAAGGAGTGGATGGTGTGCTGTCTGTAAAATGGATATGAATGCTGTAGCACCTGATTTCCTTGACTATTGTGATCCTGTCAAGAAATCATACATTATGGAAGACACTAATTTTCTACTAAACCCTTAAATGACAATATAATCATGAATGTTACCCAGGGTAAAGGACTGCAAAAATCATATTACTGTTATTTTCTGTCAACTCTTATAAACGTTTTTAGATTCTTATTTTTTCTTGGCAACAAGACAATGTTGTAATCTATTTTTTTGCGGTACAACACTGCAGATAGGCATCAAGAAATATATGATGGTCAAGTTTTGGTCTTGATTACAGGTGACAAGATATGTAAAACCATGGTTGTCATGGTATATCTGACAGTAGAGGAGAGTGTTGAGCTGTGTTTCTGTATTACTCTATGAGTAATATTTCTATTTGGTGATTGATGATCTAAATCATTATAATTACTATAATCATCCTAATCTTCATCAAAATACGTTTATCATAAAATAAAAAACATAGATGACACCCCTCTCTCCTAGCACCAAGATAAATAAGTGATAACAAACAACCAGATACTGATTCCCTATCTAAAGTATTAGCAGTGTAGAATGTGCAAGCAGAATGAGAAGAGCAGGATGACCTACAGCATGTGCAGTGGGGACGATGTACCCCTGTGCGCCCTGAGCACAGGTTGCCTTCCTCTTCCGAATCTCTTCATGCTTTTTCTTTTCAATAGGGATAGTTTTGGTCCACCCATACTTCTATCAAACCTAGTATAAAGACTATAATAATGTGATATGGACTCTACACTATAATTTCAGTCTATTATAAAAGTGATAAAAATGAATAAACCTCACAATATAGCAACAAGAATAAGCCTTACAATATAGTAACACACAAAAAATGCCAAACACAAAAATGGTTCTCGTATGACAATGAATGAGTGAAAAAGAGTGAGAAGGATCATGATAAGTCACACTCTGCACACTGAAATTAAATCGCTCTAGAGTACCTTGCAGCTGGCACTACTACCTGACTGGGAGCCAAAGCAAGTTCTCAGTCTTCCTTTCTTCCTGTCTAGTACTTACATAAAGAAAGAGAAGAAAAGAAAAAAAGCCCATCCCCACCAAAAATTACAGCACAACCTGTAATTAACCCACTCACGACGGGGGCATTCCAGCCTTGCATGTCACAATGCCGGGGCTTTCGAACGCTTAGGCCTAAATCAATTAAATGGCTGACACAATATTGTGCCGCCCGGCCACCAGGCTTTTGAATGAGCGGTACAGTAGTGTACAACCCGTCCAGAGAGGGTTAATACAATACATAACATGATGAAACAAAAAAAAAAACACGTTCTTCATTATGTATGTAGTATAATCTCAGTAACAAATATCCTTGAAAATCTATTAACATAATATACTCCACAAAGTGAAATGAAAGTATGATATGAATGACAATAAATATTATGTCATAGTATCAACCCATCAAGATTTAACTACCATTTTATCAACACCATACAAGAAAAAGAATTTCCTTGGTCATAATACAACATCATTCTTTTTTTCTTACCTGTCATTTCCATAACTCAGTAATTTAACAAGTATGCAAAATATATAAATAAAATAACTTACAAAAGCCAACTTACCAACTTTCTGGTCCATACAGTAGTGTTGGATGATAGCCGATTTTTTAAGCAAATCATCAGCCATTGCGGAACATGATGACTCCAAGTGAGTGATGCGTTCCTCTAGTTGCCATTTCTGCTGTTGGAGATCTGTGAGTCGATTTACAAGGGAGGCTGTTTCCTCGGTTACTACACCAGGAGGTGGGGAGCCCTGAAAGATATGAAATACAGATTAATCTTGGCTTTTAAATACTCCATTTTTAGGATCTTTGAATCAGTCACCTATCAATATAAATTTATTACAAGCATTTCACTTCAATATCGACACAACTGAAAGACAACTGCCCTTGCCACACTACCCAATCCAATCCAAATCCATGACAAGATTCATGCAAAACAAACCTGCGGTGAGGCAATAATGCTGTTTTCCCTTGTAGAAGAGTCCCGGGGTTCCCCTGACACCATAGACCATGAGGAAACACTGCTCACATCATCCCCAACTTCTGACATGGCTACAGAGAAAACATGTATTACATTTGGACTTCAAATATTTTCTCTTCCTTTTTTTTAACCAAAGATTACATATTCAATTACATAAAGGTGTTTATAAATGCATACTAACTTGTAATTGCAGTTAGCTGAGCTGGATCTGTCAACAGCTGGCTGAGTTTCTCCTGAAGGCGATCTGCACGTTTCCGTTCAACTGCTAGCTGTTTCTTGAGGTCCTTCAGGAGTGTCATCCCCTTACGCTCATGAATCCTTTGCTCTTCTTCTCCATCAGAAACCTAATAGTTGAAGGGTAGAAAAAATTAATACTGAACTATCTTCTAATGAACCATATTTATTCATTGCACATTTTCAACTGCACAACATATGAAAAAAAGTAAAACGTATGGCACTACCTTCCGTTTCAAAGCTTCTACAGCTTCTTCACTCTCTTGTCGCTGTATATTACTGATTTCAAGTTGTGTCTGTAGATCCTAGTGGAAGA
>BOPN01004325.1:72500-80000 GCA_017312705.2 Penaeus japonicus | reverse complement strand
TTTTGTCATCACATATTTTGTTTGCCCTTTTATTGACATTTCTAAACAAAGGTATTTGTTTTCTATAATAGCAATAATTCTAAAATAAATCTGTTTCTTGGAATCAACAAGCATCAAATTCCAAATGTAGAAAGATTTTGTATTAATTCCCTTGACACTGAAATCAAAGTGATCACTGTATTGTAATACTATAGATCTGCTTTATGAAACATACAAAATTTATAGACAATGAAAACAAAGTCAGAAATTATTTGCTAGAGTTAAACTTGATATCTGACATATCCAATCAACACGTTAAAACACAGCAAATTTTCCACTATGACATTATGTCTTAAACATTCACAGGACCACATTCAAACATATGATAGATCAGTAATTTCATATCCTTGCAAGATTCCTGAGAATAGTTCAGCAAAAGAAACTGCCAGCAACAGAATCTGAAGTTAAGTGCCCAACATGCCTGCAACCACAGCACACAAAAGATGTATGACAGTATACATTTCCAAAATAAAGTTGATGGAGGCTGGATTAACTACTCCCATTACTACATGATTTACTTCAACTGCCTTTCTAATGAGTGAAGTATTTAACAGATTAAAATGATAATAATGATAAATAAATGAAATCAAACAAAATAAAAACTCAACTTACTGCTCACAAGCCTCTCTTAAGTCATTCTCTAATTTTTCTTTTTGTATTTTTAGCGATGAAGCTCTCTCACTCTCCTCTCTCAGCTGTGTATTCACTGTCACGACTTCATGCTGCAACTGGCTTGTCTTCTCTTGATAGTATTGAAGCGTTTCTGGAAATGAAAGAGCATTAAAAGTACTTGCAATTATTTTCTATTGGAACTGATCTTGAGTTCATCCATGTAAATACAATATAAATATATAGCCACATAAATGGAATCAAAACAAAGTGGACATGGTTCAGGTCACATCGTACCAGCCGGTCTCTCTGGATGTGTTTCGAGACCATCGTCATCCTGCAGGGAAAGCTTCTTAAAGCTGACTCCTCCTCCTTGACTTAAACTAATTTCTCCTTCATCGCTGAGAATGAGAAAGCAGCAGTAAAAATTAATCATTAAAAGTTGTATATACTAACTGATTGCACAATAGTTGCAAGTCAAAAAGTGGAGATTTGGTAAAATGATGATTAATCAAAATGCTTGTGATTTTGTTCAAATATTACAGTCAAGGTCAAATTAACCCCATTTAGATCACAGTCCTAGGATATAATATGTTTATAAGAATATATCTGCTTATTCCTTTCCTAAAAAAATGATAATCACGGAAATATACCCCATAAACAAAAGTTTATTATCCATGTGACTTTCTTAAGAAGTTAAAGGTGACTTACACTGGAATGGAATGTGTTTTTAATACGTTTGTTAACTGTGTTATCTGTAAATTCAAGGTGGCAATCTTCTCCTTCATTGCAGTTCCATCAGCCTCTGCTTTTGTCTCAGCTTCATACAGCTTCTTCTCGATTACAGTAAGTTCCCCACGAAGACGGACCACCTGCCGTGAAGAGAACTGATTACTGTCAAAATAATCTAAAACACTTGTCTAAATTGGCTGATGGGAGCAAAGCCAAACACAATAATAAGATTTTAATTACAATCTATATTAAAGTAAGAATATATTTAAATATCTACATCACTGGTTGAATCTGAATCTACTTCTGCATGTGCTTGTGTTTGCACATGTGTGTGTATGTATGCATGTGTGTGGGTGTATGCATGTGTGTGGGTGTGTGCATATGTGTGGGTGGGTGTAGGTGCATGCAGGTGTGTGAGTGTGAGCATATGTGAGGGCATGAGTGTGTGTGTGAGGAGATGAGTGGGTGCACTCATCTTTATCCTTATCATCCTCATTATCATAATTTTCATTATCATCACTTTCATTATCATTATTATCATCATTATAATAAAACTGATAATAGTTGTAATAAAAGTAAAGGTAACAATAACGAGAACTATATAAACAGTCATAATAATGACAACAATATTACCAATCATAACCAAAAATCCAACATAACATGAAATGAAGAACAAATTTTGCTAATAAAAGCTCCAGCTATAACAAAAACAAATGCCATTTCTAACCTCTTTTGAGTCATCAGTACACCCATGGTCACCATCTGCAGCATCACCTGTGCTGCGGTTACCACACAGAAGTTCAACTTGTCTTTCGTATCGTTCATTTTCACCAACCAACTGAAAGAAGTATTACAGGACTAAGTAAAAAAAAGGAAAGGATATATAAAAGTAATATGTACATATGGTGGTCTTTTTTCAAGATGAATATATAAGACAGGTGATAGGGAATAGTGAATCAACACTACAAGTAGCAAATTGTGATGATCAAAAACAGTGAATTCTACTGTTTGAAATTTGATGCATCTTTATGTCTATGTATTCTACCTTATTTTACAGGTCTGTTGACAGTATTAGGAGGTGGAAGGGGTGATTTACAAATGAAAAGAAATTTATAAGTAATACAAGTAATAAAATTATACCACTTTCACTTTTTATTCATGCAGAAGCTACTGAGCAAATATACCAGTCAAACATGGTTATAGGGGAAACAGTTTTAAAAATATTAATCTATCAGTATTATTTCTTCTTTTCTTAACCCGTTAATGATGGGTGACATGTTTTTTCGTCATACATGACGCAGGAGCTCTTGCCTGACGATGGGCATCATGATGTTCGGGGATTTAGGATCACTGTTATTTTTATGTGCTTTGAGTAATGAGTGAGTGATGTTGACAATTGCAGTCATAATTATTATAACTGCCATAATATTAAGCAAAATGGGTTTCAACTCACATCCAAAACCTAGATGGCACCACTTTCTTCTAGCACCAGCAGGAGAGAGAGCCTTCAATGGCACCCATCTACAGTCTCTAGCAAGAACTATCTTTATAGAGCGATGGCACATAGCAAGTTGCTGACCTCTTGCTCTAAAGTACCGCAGATGAAAGATGTGCAGGCAGAACGAGAGGAGGAAGGTGACTCACACCATGCCCAATGCCTACAATGTGCCCCTGTGCCAGTAGGAATGCCTTTTATTGTGGCACTCACTGTCAAAAACACAAGTTTCCTTCTTCTTCCCTACCTCTTTATGTTATCTTCATTTTGGATGGTTATAAGTTTTGTGTTCGTTCAAGACAGCACACAAATATGAAAAAATAAAGTTGCTTTTTGTTCTCCCCTAAAACAGCAATACTTCTATCCAATTGAGCATAAAGCAAAAAATGAGTTGATATGGACCCTGAACTACAATTGAAGTCAACTGCAGAATTGATAGAGCCTGTGATATGACAGATATAAGTCTCTGAAAACAGTAAAAGACACAAAGAAACAAAACACAAAAATGGCTCTAAGCTCTATAATGAGTGACTAAAAGGGAGTGGGAAAAATCAAGGTATGTCGCTGAAGCTGCCTCGCTCAGAAACAAAACCCATTCTGGAGCCTGGGTAAGCAAATCTATCCCTTGTCGGCAATGGGTTAATCAGAAAAGGGAAAGCGAGGTGGTTCAAGACATCCTAAATCATCCACCATATACAACACTATTTTATATTCATCATAACTGAAATAGGATGTATTCCTACTCTTGAAAGTTCCTGCAGGAGAGTGTTGTTTTGCAGTCGAAAATCTTCCTCTTGGTCTCTTAGTTTATTTCGAAGATAACTGTTGTCACGCATCAACAGTTCCACCTCTGAAGCTTTCTTTGAAGTTTTGACAAGGGTCTGATAGCGATCATTTTCTTCACTAAGATTCTTGAATCTAGTCCTTGTCTCAGCCAGTTCTAGTATGAGAAAAAAAATTGTTGCTGGATATGAAATAAATCTTAAAAGTATTTTATCCTTTTACATCTTAAAAAGAAAAGAAGTAAAAAAAAAATATATATATATACATATGATAAAGACAAAATATCATCAGCATTTACTGTTTTTCTTACTCATTGTCATCTAACCTTTCATGTGTTTGCGAAGACTATCCTCCAGGGTGTAGTTCTTCTCCCGCAGCTCAAGGAGCTGGTTCTGAAAAGAAAAGTTTTAACATTTATTTGTATGAAATATATATCACTGTAAATTTTGTGTACAAACAAATTAAATGCAGAGTACAGATGGCCTTTGAAGGCACTTAGGGTTATATTCTAAAACCCATGTGAATATTCAAAATTTCCAAATGCATATTATGGATATTGCTAGTAATATCAGGCTTGTCTGCAGCTAAGGACTATTTCATGTGATCAAATCAGAAAAATAACATTACTATATACAGAAGGTAAACTAATGCAGCACAACTACTAAAACATCTATGCAAATAAGTACATGTTCAAAGTACAGTACATACAAATGTACTGGTTATTTAATATATTGGTATTATCCTACAGTAGGATATGATCATGCTATCAACCATTCATGTGAGAGCAAGGGCAGGAGGATGTTGCCCAGGAGGAGGACAGTGTCCACACTCAACAATCTACTGAAACGGTTTTCCAAAAATATCTAATATTTGCACAGTTGGGAAGTAAGTAAATTTTGGCTTAAAATTGTCCTCCACTTAATAATTTATAGAACTACCTAACAGTTTAAAAATTACCAATAGTAATTCTGGAAATTAATTGTCTCAAAAAAGGGTAAGAATCACAAAAAGGACCAATGGTAGTATCTAGTGATAACTTATGTCTATTGATACTACTTTTTTAATAAGTACGACTAAAAACACTGCCCATAGTTTTGGTATCATTTTCCTAATGATTGCAATAACTGTAACTTTTCAGCATGTAAATTTATAAATGAGGTATAATTTTATAGTCTAAAAGTATCCCAACTTTAAATATTAGTATAAATTTTCAACACCTTCTTACTGTTATTTGTTATCTCACAATTTTCTTAATGTATTTTAAAGTTTTCTTGATCTTTTAGAAATATTTCTGGTTTTTAAAACTTTAATACTATTTTCCTTCAATATATACATCTATAATCCCTAAATAAACATGGACAGATACAATCAAATTCATGCCAAGATCTGTTGTTTCAATGCAGTTTAAAACATGACTTCATACAGCACAGATGGCATTATTATATTTGACTTGGTATTTTTTTCCTGAAGAACAATCAAGCTTTCATGGTAAAAATATATGGAATCTATAGATGATGGAAATAAATCACTTTTCAGCTATGGCATCTCTGTTGTAGATTGAAAAAGAAGTTATCTAATGCACTATAATAATACTTAAAGCAGCTCTTCATCCTTCACTCTTCAGTGATAAACAAATGACTACTGCTTTTCTCATTTAGCAGGTGCATTCCCTTAAAACAAACTAAATTAATTTATTCAACATATTTCTATCATACAACAGGTTAAAATTAACAGCGTATTATATGATTTTGTATCCCCTACCCAATATATCATGCTCCCACAAGTTCACCAGGCCTGTTAGATGAGGAGGGGGAGGAAGACTGGACGAATATTGGATTTATTCTAATAACATCAGAATTACACCAATGAATATGAATCTTGTTTGATGAAAGATATGGTTATCACATGCAAAATAAAATATTTTTTTATTAGCGACAACTATGTCATGGAAGGGTAATAATGTCTTAGAATTCATCAATCTATTAATTCCATGCACTGTTTACCTCGTGCTATACATAAATATTAAACAGTAAATTCACAATATATTTCATGGACAGCATATATATTATAAAGCAAATGCATGTAGGTCACCATTTTCAGGATTGATAATATTTTGATCATCACACCTGACTATAATCATTAGTTAATACACAACTCATAACTTAAAAATAGGTATCTCCAAAACCACACCAAAATGAAAATAACTTCCCCTTTCAATCATAAAACCACAAGCAAAAAAAATACACTACGGATTGCGTCACAACTTTACACCTGGACGAATTGATCCAGAAGTCAATAATAGCAAAATAATCCCGAACTTTTAATCCCCATTCCTAACAAACAACAACCCCAAGATTCAAGTAAACCCACTCATCCATTCTCAAACCCCCCCACAAGAACGTATCAAGCCTTACCTGGAGTCTATTGAAGTCATCCGCACTGAGACGCGCCATTGTTTACGTCCGTCCAGTCGCTCGCTTCAATGTAAACAAGGTGACGGAATGGAAGCGCCCCGCACGGAAATCAGGAGCGGGGATTCTGCGGACGACTGATTGTCTATTTAGTGTTTGATTTGTATCTATTTGTGGATTGTTATTGATTATTAATTTGGGATTTGATCATGTTTGATTTATTTATGTATCTGTTTGATTATTGTCTGGTATCTAACTTTTCGGGATAGTGAGAGCATGATGTCTCTTTTGTATATATCTATAACATTATTTATTTATCTTCTTTAATGTAAAACAGCGAGCGAGAAAGTCTAAGTATAAAAATCAAGAACGAGGGGGCAGTAGTTTATCATTGTCTGTCTATGCTTTATTTAATTCACTGTTGCCCACTAGATAATGATTTTGATAATCATCATAATGACCACCATGATTATTGTTTTCAAAGTTATTGCCATTACCATTGTCACCATCATTATTTTTATCATTATTATCATTATTAATACCATTATCATTATTATTATAGATATCATTAACACGATCACTTTTGTTGTTGTTATCATCATTACCATCATTTTATTATTATTATCATCATTATCAGTATCATTAATGTTAAACTTTGATCATTGTTAACATTATAATAATCAATATTATCATTGTCACTATTACCATTATAGCTATCATTATTGCCATTATCATTATTATCATTATCATTAATAATATTACCATTATCGTTATCAATATCATTGTTACTATCATCATTGCTGTTATTATCAATATAATCGTCATAATTAATATTATTGTGCTGTTATTGTCATTATAATTATCATCATTATTATTAACATTATAATATTAATTAATAATTAGTAAAATTATCACTATCATTACCATCATTGTTGATGCTGTTCTTATTATCAATACCTTTAATATCATTATCACTATTATATTATCATTACTACTCTTATCATCATAACCATAATATTACTATCAATATTATCAATATCATTACTATTATTATCATTATTATCATCATTAGTGTTGTTATCATTATCATCATCATTGCTATTGTTATCATCATTATTCCTACTACCACCACCATCATCATTATCATTAGTGTAACAATCATTATCATCATCATTATTACTACCACCACCATCATCATCATTAGTGTTACTATCATTATCCTCATCATCATTACTACCACCACCATCATCATCATAATTAGTGTTACAATAATCATCATTATTGCCGTTGTTATCATCATTATTCCTACTACCACCACCATCATCATCATTAGTGTTACAATAATCATCACTATTGCTGTTGTTATCATCAATATTACTACCACCACCATCATCTCATTATTGCTATCGTGCCCAGGTGCCACCCTCAGAG
>BOPN01004325.1:50000-52500 GCA_017312705.2 Penaeus japonicus | reverse complement strand
CTATTCATTATTTATTTACCTACTTTGCCCTAGACACAGGATACATTTGATAAATACACTGTTTTCGTTACAGTTTTCATTCGTCTTATTCGGTAGTACCACCCTTACCTGTTTATAATAGCATTAAAACATGCAAGGAAAACGAAAAAGAACAGAATGATAAAAAAAAGGAAATACGAGCATCACGGAATAAAAGAGACAAGAAAGTTTAGGTGATAAAAGAGGTCAAGAAGAAGAAAAAAACAGATCGCGCGCGAATTTCGGTCGAGAGGGAAGTGTCCGAACCGTGACATTTACGGCTTCGGATAATAATCGAACACGGACGCGCGGCAGTGAGAGAGAGAAACCTTGATCACTTCAGAATAACATTTGTGTTTGCAGATGAAGCAGCGAGGAGTGCGTGTGTGGGAAAGACTCACCCTTTCGAGGTCGTAAGCACCCTTTCTCCCACCCTTTTTCCCCCTTGGCCCACCCTTAGGGCTACTACCCCTGGCGTCTGGCCGTTGTTAATAAGGTCCGACCGCGAGCTAACTACCCTCGGAAACCCTATACTTCGGTGGCCTTTCTTAATTAATCTGTTTCGGGGCTCGATCCCGGTCTCAGCTCACCTCCGTCGCTCCCTGGCTGGGCTCGTTAGTTTTTTTTTCTTTTTTGGAGTGGTGTTTTGTTACAATTTGTTGAATTTTGCGATAATAGGGGTCTGTTATGTGTAGGTATATGCATACATTTATCATCTACGTGTGTATACTAGAGACATATGCTTACGTTAAACATTAGATTGCATCGTTATGAGAAGGGATGTACTAGAATCTTTTTCTTATGGGTTTGGTGTTTCTCTTTTTACTCTGATTGCTTGATTTAATTTGTGATACATGTTACTTATGTGTTTTACTGGTACACAAACACAAGCACACACACACACACACACACACACACACACACACACACAAAGAATATATATGTATATATATATATATATATATATATATATATATATATATATATATATTTGTGTGTGTGTTGAATAACACGAGACAAGCTCAGCAGACACCCAGACAGACAGAGGAGGTATGTGAAATTGACACTGGCTCCCCAGGACGCTACCGTAGAAAGGATAAAGGAAGGTCAACCATCCTTAGCACTGGTGGTCTGATGATAATTAACCGTACATGTGGACAGTTTTCGGAAAATATATTTTGCCATTCTCTTTTATGCTCTTATAGTTATGTTCATAAGTTAGCGTAAGACTCCCTAGCAAAAGAGGCTAAACAGAGAATTTAAGAACCTTTTGCAATAGTGATGATGCTATTAGTGATGATATACAGATGATGATGATAATGATAGAGGCATTGGTGATACTGATCAAAATGATGCGACTACTACTACCATTGATAATGAAAAACACGAAATGTAATGAAATGATTTTATTCATCAATCTTGGGTAACTATTCATTATTTATTTACCTACTTCGCCCTAGACACAGGATACATTTGAGAAATACACTGTTTTCGTTACAGTTTCCATTCGTCTTATTCGGTAGTACCACCCTTACCTGTTTATAATAGCATTAAAACATGCAAGGAAAACGAAAAAGAACAGAATGATAAAAAAAAGGGAAATACGAGCATCACGGAATAAAAGAGACAAGAAAGTTTAGGTGATAAAAGAGGTCAAGAAGAAGAAAAAACAGATCGCGCGCGAATTTCGGTCGAGAGGGAAGTGTCCGAACCGTGACATTTACGGCTTCGGATAATAATCGAACACGGACGCGCGGCAGTGAGAGAGAGAAACCTTGATCACTTCAGAATAACATTTGTGTTTGCAGATGAAGCAGCGAGGAGTGCGTGTGTGGGAAAGACTCACCCTTTCGAGGTCGTAAGCACCCTTTCTCACCACCACCACATGGCCCACCCTTAGGGCTACTACCCCTGGCGTCTGGCCGTTGTTAATAAGGTCCGACCGCAGGCTAACTACCCTCGGAAACCCTATACTTCGGTGGCCTTTCTTAATTAATCTGTTTCGGGGCTCGATCCCGGATATAAGCTCACCTCCGTCGCTCCTGGCTGGGCTCGTTAAGTTTTTTTCTTTTTGGAGTGGTGTTTGTTGTTGTTGATTTTACGATAATAGGGGTCTGTTATGTGTAGGTATGTACATACATTTATCATCTACGTGTGTATACTAGAGACGCATATCAACACGTTAAACATTAGATTGCATCGTTATGAAGGATACTAGATCTTTTTCTTATGGGTTTTGGTGTTTCTCTTTTTACTCTGATTTAGCGATTTAATTTGTGATACATGTTACTTATGTGTTTTACTGGTACACAAACACAAGCACACACACACACACACACACACACACACACACACACACACACACACACACACACACACACACACACACACACACACACACACAAATATATATATATATATATATATATACACACACATATATATATATGTATATATATATATATATATATATATATATATA
>BOPN01004325.1:40000-45000 GCA_017312705.2 Penaeus japonicus | reverse complement strand
TGTGTCTTCTATGTGGTTAGGTTTATGGTTATGGTTATTCCACGAGTATTGATATCAAGGTGTCGTGTTGTTTGCTCTTGTCGTTGATATCATAAGCCTTGAGACTATATATTTTGTGCGGGATTTTGACCTTAGCGCACTGGATAAACAACACCAGCTGCTGATATTCGTTTTATTTTGAATTTTCCTTCAATTTTAAAAACTCTTACCCCCCCCCCCAAAAAAAAAAAAAAGAGGGTAACCCGCCCCTCCCCCCAAAAAAAGCACAACTTATTGAAAATTCATACTACAACTTAAAATAATCATTCTAAATCTATTACACCATACTCTAATTATATTTACTTCCCTCCCCTCATAAATAAATTCTACACGTATATGTTTATTTACCTCTCCGGCCGTGTGGGGATATGGTACGTATCTGCCTCGGCTCTGATATTATGATACGCTCGCATTCCCTGGACGTGATGTCAGCTGTGTGTGTGGAAGGGTAGATGCATGGTCGTGTCTTCTGCCTGTCTCCCACTTATCTCGCGTTGTCAAGGTCGCTTTATTGATATTGCAATGGTGGATGTTGCAGGATTATTATTTCTTCTTTGGTTTTATAGGGATGGATGGAATGTTGGTTTTATTGTTGTGTTGTTTGTGTCGTTAGCAATGATGATAATGACAAAAATAGCAATGATGATAATGAAAATAAACAAGGATGGTAATAAAAATGATAGTAGTAAAATACTAATGATCATGATAACGATGATAACATTAATAATGATTATGATAATAGCAATAATGATAATGATAATAAAAATGGTAATAATGATGATATGATGATAATGATAGTAATGATGAAATTGATATTATGATAATAATTATGATAATAACAATAATGAACATAATACTCATAATGATAAAAAGGATAAAAATGTTAATGATAATAACGATAAGAGTAATAAAGATAATATTTGTAATAATAACAGTAATAATTATAACGATGATGATAATGATAACAATGATGATGGTAATGATAATGATACCAATAATGATAATAACAATAATAATAATGATAATGATAATAATGATAATGATAATGATGCCAATAATGATAATAATACGACTATCACTATCAATACAACTAATGGTAATAACGGTGATAACAACAATAAGAAAATAGCAGTAACAATAAACACAAAATAATAATAATAATACTAGTAATAGTGATGATAATGAGAACAATAATAATGACAATAATACCGATGATAATGATAACCTATGCCCGTGCTTATCGTGACCGCGTTATCTGCAAAATCACTATATCTTCCATAATAATTCGATCCCATTGCTAAACCAGAATAACTTCCTATGTAGAAACAGTAAGACCCAGTGAGACAAATGGTATTTCCAAAAGATATGGCTTGTAGCAGAAAAAAACAAGAAGAAATAAACTTTATAGGAAAGTATTATCCCGGATGTTGTTTTTTTTCCCGCCATTTTGTCATTGCACTTTTTTTTGTGGATTCTTTATTTTTCTTTTGTGAAATGGGAACTGTAGGCTAAATGTGATACCATTTATTTTAGAGTAACACATGAAGAAGGATGAAGAAGGAAGGGAGGGGGGCGTAGTAGGAGGATTTAGAGGATGTGATGAAGAAGAAAGAATTAGAGGAAGAGTAGGTGGAGGGAGGGGGACGGAGAAGAGGAAACACTACTGAAATAGGAAGAAAACGAATGTAAGAAGATGAAAAATACACATAGAAAAGAAGAAGGAAAAAGAAAATTATGAAAAGAGTAAATAATAATGAAAAAAAAATCAAAAGAAGAAGGTTGAAGAATGGAAAACGAAGGAAGAGAGTTAGGAAAGGAAGCTGGGAGACCGTAGTCGTCTAGGACACACCTGAGAATCTTCTAAGTCCCATTCTCAAGTTGTCTTACAAATCTCCCACATTCCGAAACGATGATGAAATTCCCCTTAAAGAAAAGAAAATAAGAGAGAAAAAAAAAATACACCAAATAGATCCGAGTTTCGCCTCCTCCGCCACACAAGAAGCCCAAGAAAAAGAAGAATGAGAAAAAAATAAATAAAAAAGAAAGAGAGAGAGAGAGAGAGAGAGAAAAAAAAAAAAGACCCGCGATGTATACACACGCTTCGACCCCAGGTATGTCGGCCGCGTTTGCTCCGCTCTTCGCTACATTCGAACCGCTAATTTTGCGCTAATGATGTGATTCTCGGTGTCTTAACGCACCATCAGAAATAGATAAAGCTCGCGAGGAAAGGAGGAAGACAAATGAGACGGCCCTGATCTCCGGGACAATGGTAATTCATGTTGCTATTAGATTGATTGTGTTTATCCTCTAGTGTCCGGTTTTATTAGAGATTCTATATTTGTCAGTCGGTTCGAGGGCTGGGCGTTTCTCGTGTGATATTGTTAAGGCAGGTGGTATTTCTTAGATTAATTGTGTTGGATGCTTGGAGGTGTAAAGAGAAAAATTAAGTAGAGAAGTGGATGATTTGGTTTGAATAATCAAATAACTACTAGTTTTATTTATAAGATCGCGAATTAAGATGGTTAGAATTGAAAGAAATTAGAGTGAAGGTTAAATGTATTGAAATGTAGTGTAACTTTACGATAAATAATTTTACGGTATAAAAAAAAAGAAAAAAAAAAAGAAAAAAAATTATATATGTATATATATAATGCTACTGAGAGCAACACTAATATCAAGTTCTCGATACGTGCCAATTTTGGACAATGGGTAAAGAATTACTACGTAGGTTAGAAAGAGTGGAATATAAGTACCACAGTAAACTCCTAAGAAACCACACACCGGACAAATAAAGGAAGCAATAGTCAATAAAGAGTAGTCCTCATTAAAGAAAAGATTCTACAGATATATGAAAAATTTATTAGGCAAAAAGGAGATATTCACTGTGGATTTTTTCCCGAAATATAAGCAGAAATGGGAAAACTATTGAATTAAGCAAAGAAAGAAAGAAATAAATAAAGAAAGAGAGAAAGAAAAAAAAAGAAAAAGAAAGAAAAAAAAAAGGATAAGAATGTTGACTTCGAATGACGGAATGACGGGTTTCTCGTGACGATGGTAATTTGCTTATGTATATAGGATAAAAATCTTGTGCCTGGTATATAGATATGACGAAAGTGAAACCGCGATCTTAGATTAGCGTTTTCACTATTGGGAATAACACAGCATGGACTTTCAAAATAACAAAGAAGGATATTTGCTCTGCTCCATTGTGGTTAACCTGTTATCTAACCAATTAGATATTTTACGTGGGCGTGTGTGCGTGGGAGACATGTCTTTTATTCTAACTTCATTTCCTCAAATGAGACCAACGTCAATTCCAGTTTTTGAGCCCCTCGCCATAGCCAAAAAAATACAAAAACTTTCCAAACAAGGAACTAACCATGTTACCTGCATTTTGATTTGCAATTCTAAATCGAGTCTGTGTTACGACCATCACAACAAAAACACTTAATGTCTAAATCCGTGGTCCCTTTAAGCTTAAGGATCCATGTTTATCTATTCACTGCCTTCATTAGTTGCCTTTTTGTTAGTTTATTCTTGGCTTCTAAAAAATCCTTGCAAGCAACCGCATGCAAAATAAATACGATGAACACATCTTGTTTTATGTTCCTTTGTATGAGATAGGTTTCAGTTAAGATTTGGTATCTAAATATTTTGGTTCATGCGATGGATCGTGATATTTTACATGTTTCGTTTGATTCTGACAATTATTATTATCCAAGTTTTTCTTTGTTCATAGCGCCTATTTTCCCCTGTCCTTAATTCTCTTACGATCACTTTCTGTCTTTTACCTCTCTCTCCTTTTACTCTTCAACTTCCTTCTCTATTCCTCCTACTGTCCCTTTTCCTTCTATTCTCCTTCTACTCCTCATTCCCTTCTCTGGACTGCTCTTTTTTTCTCCTTCTCATTATTCTTTTCACACTCTTCTCAATTATTTTCTCGTTCACTCTTTCGCTCCTTCTGATCACGACCACATAATCCCTTTCTGACCTTCCTCCCATTCCATTATACTCCCCACTCCCTCCTCCCTTTCCCTTTTTCTTCTTCCTCCCCTTTCCCCCACCCTTTAGTCTCTCCTTTCTTCCCTTCCCTCCCAAACCCTCTTTCCTCACCAATACCCCCACCCATCCCTCCTCCTTCCAACCCTTTTCCGTCCCCATTCCCTCCACCCCCTCCTTCCTCCTCCTTCCAACCCTTTTTTCCGTCCCCATTCCTTCCTCCCCATTCCCTCCAGACCCTTCCCCTCCCTCCTTCCGCCCTTCCCCCTCCCCTCTCTCCCTTCCCCCTCCCCTCTCTCCCTCTCCCCCTCCCCTCGCGGCCCAAGGGTGACAAAAACCGTCTGTAACAACACACAACTGTCACGTCCGCGCCGCTGTATAGACTCACACTTCCCGGGGAATTGTTTACCTTACGAGTTAGCATGACGCCGCTTGATTTGCATACTCGGAGGAGGAGAGAAGGAGGAGGAATGGAGGAGGGATGGAGGAAGGAAGGAGGAGAAAGGAGGAGAAAGGAGGAGAAAGGAGAGAAGGATGGGGGATGGAGGAGGGATGGAGGAGGAAAAGAGGAGAGATGGAGGAAGGAAGGAGGAGAGAAGGAGAAGGGATGGAGGAGAGAAGGAGAAGGTATGGAGGAAGGAGTAGGGATAGGTTGGACGGGCAAGCAGGGGCTGGAAGAAGGGAGGGAGAGGAAAGATTGAGAGACTGGAAATGGGAGGAGAAAGGGGATGGGAAAGGAGATGTACGATTTTGTGATTGTTTTTATCCGTTCTTTGCCGCGTTTCAGTGCATTTGTGTGAGATTCAATGCCTTGACAAATGCCTGAGAAAGCATTGTTTTTTTCTGTATAATGGAATTTTATATTATGCTATATATATATATATATACATATATATATATATATATATATATATATATATATATATATATATGTGTGTGTGTGTGTGTGGAGGGTAGGAAGA
>BOPN01004325.1:27500-35000 GCA_017312705.2 Penaeus japonicus | reverse complement strand
ATCCCTTCCCTCCATTCCTCCCCCTCTCCTCCATCCCTCCCTTCCCCTTCTCCTCCATCCCTCCCTTCCCTTTCTCCTCCTTCTCTCCCTTCCCCTTCTCCTCCATCCCTCCCTTTCCCTTCTCCTCCATCCCTCTCCATCCCTTCTCCTCCATTCCTCCCTTCCCCTTCTCCTCCATCCCTCCCTTCCCCTTCTCCTCCATCCCTCCCTTCCCCTTCTCCTCCATCCCTCCCTTCCCCTTCTCCTCCATCCCTCCCTTCCCCTTCTCCTCCATCCCTCCCTTCCCCTTCTCCTCCTTCTCTCCCTTCCCCTTCTCCTCCATCCCTCCCTTCCCCTTCTCCTCCATCCCTCTCCATCCCTTCTCCTCCATTCCTCCCTTCCCTTTCTCCTCCTTCTCTCCCTTCCCTTCTCCTCCATCCCTCCCCCTCTTCCCTTTCTCCTCCATCCCTCTCCATCCCTTCTCCTCCATTCCTCCCCTTCCCTTCTCCTCCATCCTCCCTTTCCCCTTTCTCCCTCCATCCTCCCTTCCCCTTCTCCTCCATCCCTCCCTTCCCCTTCTCCTCCATCCCTCCCTTCCCCTTCTCCTCCATTTCCTCCTCCTTCCCTTTCTCCCTCCTTCCTCCCTTCCCTTCTCCTTCCCTCCCTTCCTTCTCCTCCATCCCTCCCTTCCCCTTCTCCTCCATCCCTCCCTTCCCTTTCTCCTCCTTCTCTCCCTTCCCCTTCTCCTCCATCCCTCCCTTTCCCTTCTCCTCCATCCCTCTCCATCCCTTCTCCTCCATTCCTCCTCTTCCCCTTCTCCTCCATCCCTCCCTTCCCCTTCTCCTCCATCCCTCCCTTCCCTTTCTCCTCCTTCTCTCCCTTCCCCTTCTCCTCCATCCCTCCCTTTCCCCCTTTCCTCCATCCCTCTCCATCCCTTCTCCTCCATTCCTCCCTTCCCCTTCTCCTCCATCCCTCCCTTCCCTTCTCTCCTCCCCTCCATTCCTCCCCTTTCCCTTTCTCCTTCCTTTCTCTCCCTTTCCCTTCTCCTCCATCCCTCCCTTTCCCTTCTCCTCCATCCCTCTCCATCCCTTCTCCTCCATTCCTCCCTTCCCCTTCTCCTCCATCCCTCCCTTCCCCTTCTCCTCCATCCCTCCCTTCCCTTTCTCCTCCTTCTCTCCCTTCCCCTTCTCCTCCATCCCTCCCTTCCCCTTCTCCTCCATCCCTCTCCATCCCTTCTCCTCCATTCCTCCCTCTCCTTCCCTTCTCCTCCATCCCTCCCTCTTCCCCTCTTCTCCTCCTCCATCCCTCCCTTCCCTTTCTCCTCCTTCTCTCCCTTCCCCTTCTCCTCCATCCCTCCCTTTCCCTTCTCCTCCATCCCTCTCCATCCCTTCTCCTCCATTCCTCCCTTCCCCTTCTCCTCCATCCCTCCCTTCCCCTTCTCCTCCTTCCCTCCCTTCCCTTCTCCTCCATCCCTCCCTTCCCCTTCTCCTCCTCCTTTCCCTTCTCCTCCTCTCGCCCTCCAAGTAAACAATTACAGGCTGCCATTATTCTTCTTAAGGCAACAAAACTTTTAACACCACCGAGGGGAGAAAGGGAGCTGGAAAAGGGAAAATAGTTTGTGGGTTTTCTTTTCTTTGTTCTTCTTTTTTCTCTTGCGCTTTTCGTTTTCTTTTGTTCGTAATTTTGATGTTTTGCTTTGTTCACTGGTTTATCAAATTCCGATGCGTCCGTTTTCTTTGAGGTTTATGCGATTTTCTTTGCTTTCAGTTTTAATTTTTTATCTATTCTTTATTGATGATATATTTTTTCGGGGTTGGAGAGGGAGACCGAGTCTTGTAGTGTCCTGAAAGTTGTTGGAAAGAAAATCATGAATTCATTGGTATGTTGGATTATACACAATGACAACAACAATATATATATATATCTATATATATATATATATATATATCTGTATGTATGTTTATATATAGATTCTCTCCCGTGTATTAGAAGTATTCTAGTGGCTGTTGTCATGTTTGCAATAATACTGCATACAATGCGATGATGTGTATCATGCCATAGGCCGTCTCGCAAGTCAAATGGGAACATCCCGGCCGCCATCTTTCCGCAAACCAATAAAACGGCAGCGGATTCTTGTTCAAGCTGATACCGGGAGACGCACACGCACGTCCGAAGAAAAAGAAACATTTTTTTAAGCTTTTCTTCTGGACACCAAACAGATGCGATGCATGTCACAATATGCAGCCGGCTTGTCCCGAGGCGGCTTTACGATCAGCTGTTTTATTACGCAAATAAAAAGACACAAAAACTCGAGAGTGTGACTGTAAGCCAGCCTTAGCGTCGAGATAAGGTGGGCACACGGCTTTGATTGTGGCAAGCAATTTTTTTTCTCTCTAATTGCTCTCATGCATTTGAAATAATTCTGGACGAAATGCAGATTCCATGAAAGGCAAGTTTAATATATATTTATAATGATGCATACACGTGCGATAATTTTTGTCCTCGTGTTTGTATAATTTCGAGATAAATTCACGGATCATTTTTCATAGAGACACATTAACTAAACAATTAGCTTAATGAACATTAAACAAGCTAGCCTAATGCATGGCTGAACACAGGCTCCTGACAAGATCATAATTCTTTGATTCTATCGCCCAAACTGTCACAATATCAAATTTTTATCCTAGAAGTATCAAACATTCAGTCGGTGTGGATTTAAACACAGAATTAACACTGTCTCATATGTACCCTGATTATGTAAGTGCATGAGTGCATGACAGCCCTTGTTCCTTCAGCAGTTCATTCATCATCCCATACTTCGCATGCAATCTAAGGGGAAACGAATGCATGATTCGTGCATTGCCAAATCTTGCAAGCTTTTGTGCAAGGTTGGTTGGCTAGAGCTGCTTTAGGTATATGTTTTGAAGAGTACCTGATGGATTTTGTTGTGCAATGCACTAATTACTGAAAATATGCTCAAAGTAAATAGTGATTGTTGTTCATGGTTCTTTGTCTTCTCCTTGTAATATAAATCATTTTGACATTTGATATGAATCCAACTGAAGAGTATTGAAGAGTAAACAAAAATTCAGTCGCTGCTCAGTGTTAGAATTTTACAGCTTTCATAAATGCCATATCTGACCACTGCAATTAGGCGAAGAAAATAGACACTTGAATTCACGAAATACCGGCGTATCTCATTGTAGTGATTTACTACGTAGTTGGAAATTGGCCGAGTTGTTTATTTTTTGATAAAGTTAAACAAATAAACAACAAAAAAGGGCAAGAGGATGAAAATATATCAGGCATTTAATCTTTTAGATAAATCCTCTTTGTAACTCTTCGTGTTTATGGTCGACGATGAAACATATCTCTGTCATAAATCAAGCATATAGTGTGCGCACACACACGCGCAGACACACACACACACACACACACACACACACACACACACACACACACACACACACACACACACACACACACACACACACACACACACACACTTACCAACCTACATAACGTCGACTAATCCAAAGTCTGTGATTCATGTCCGGGTGAAGGTGGGGGGGTGGGGGGATTGCTTGGGGGAGGGGCATGGGTGGGCGGGGGGGGGGGGTAGTCGTCCTTCTCTCCTAGGCTGCCGCGGGGGGAAAACACCCTCATTTGCATACGCAGATCTCCTTGTTTACAAATTAGATTCTTAAAATACCTCATCGTCCTGGGGAATAGCCATGATGTATCTTTCCTCCCCCCAAGAAAGGCGACGCAGAAAAGGCAAATATGTCACTCGGTCTTGATCTTATCAGGAAGGGACAGACGAGTGTCTTTTCTCACTGTTACTTTCTTATTCTCTCTCTCTGTCTATCTGTTTGTCTCTTGCTCTGTCTGTCTCTCTCTGTAGCTCACTCTTCCTCACTCTATTTGTTTCTCTCTCTCTGTTTGTCTCTTGCTCTCTCTCTCTCTCTCTCTCTCTCTCTCTCTCTCTCTCTCTCTCTCTCTCTCTTTCTCTCTCTCTCTCTCTCTCTCTCTCTCTATTTCTTTCTCTGTCTGTCTCTTTGCTTCTTCCCCCCCCCTCCCTCCCTTATTCCCTCTTTCCCCTCCCTCTCCCATTCCCTCCCTACTTCCCTTATTCCCTCTTTCCCTCCGTCTCTCCTTCCCTCCCTCCCTCCCTCCCTCCTTACCCCCCTCATCCACCCTCCACACACAGACACACAATCTTCCCCTTTGAATCCACCTTTTTTTCCCTCTCCTCCTTCCCTTACTTCCCCTCTCTTCCCCATCTCCTCCATCCCACATAAAAAAAAAGAAAAAAGAAGAAGACCGACCGAGCAAGTGGTGCATTTCGACGCAACCGATTCCAATCCCACAGACGCGTCCTCGACTCCATGCAGACGCAACCTCCTTCCCGCCGTCCCGCGTGACCCGATTGAGCATCTTTACACTCTCGCATGGATGAGGTTGTTCATTTGTGTGGATGATGGGATGTCGCGTGACGTTTCTTGGGAAAGGAGGGAAGTAGAAAGGACTCATGGATAGATGGGAGAGGGGGAGAGAGAAGGAGAAGAGGGGGAGAGAGAGAGAGAGAAGAAGAAGAAGAAGAAGAGGAAGAAGGAGATGAGTGGGAGAAAAGGGGAAAGAGAAGTAGAGATGAAGGGAGGGAGGGAGGGAGGGAGGGAGGGAGGGAGGGAGGAAGGGAGGGAGGGAGAGAGGGACACACACACACACACACACACACACACACACACACACACACACACACACACACACACACACACACACACACACACATACACACACTTAGCCGCATCACAGGTCCTATGAGATAACTCGAGTGAAATATACAATGCAGTAACTTCTCAGATTTCTGCAAACCATAAATAGCGGGCGATAACCTGTAACCTGCACGGCGCCGGGGTCTAAGCGGGACCTGCCCTCCTCGCGGCCAGGTCATTGGGAGGGAGTGAGGGAGGGGGGGGGGGTAAGGGGGCAGGGGTTATCCTGGTCATTTTGGTCGTCTCTGTTTTTTTCTTGTTGTTGTTATTATCATTTTTTTTTAAAAGTAATGAGAGATGAAAGGAGATTGAGAGAGATAGAAGGAAAGAGAGGGAGACAGGGAGAAGGAAATTTGTAAGAGAGAGAAGGGGAAAAAAAGAGAAAGAGAAAAGGAAAGAGAGAGAGTGGGGGGGAGCGAGAGAGAGAGAGAGAGAGAGAGAGAGAGAGAGAGAGAGACAGACAGACAGATGATAGATAGACAGATACATAGATAGATAGATAGATAGAGAGAGAGAGAGAGAGAGAGAAAGGAGGGGGAGGAAAGAAGGAAATATGAATTGTGGTTAGAGTCCAGATTATCATGATACAAATTTTTGATTTAATTAAATTCTAAAAAAATGAATTTATACAAATTGATGAGTATCTCGTATGAAAAGTTCCACAGTAATTTCAACACTACATAACTTCTTATCATCCAAGTGGCTGTGTTAATGTTTACGGTCATTATTTCATTCTTATTTGTAGTTTCTTGCCGGTATGTGTATGTATGTCGGTTTATGTTGATATGAGCTGGTTGTGTTTACTTATATGTTTGTATGTGGTTATGCATAGGTCCATTTGAGTATTTGTATGTAGATAATTTTATATCTGTATTTTTGTCTATTTGTTTGTGCCTTTGTGTATGTGCGTGAGTGTATGTTATCATACGTATGTGTGTTTATGAAAGCCAGTAGACTGTATCCACACAGTAACAACAGTCCTGGGACGGGAAGGGGAAAAAGTGTTGCCAGAACCCTTTCGGTCTCTAGAGTTTCATAATGAAAAGAGTTTTGTTTCCCTTTTCTATTATATGGCATGAGAATCAGTAACGAAGGTAACATAAGAAATATAAAGAGTAGAAAGACAATGTAGAAGGAAAGAAGGCAGAAGAAGAAACATAAAAGAAAAAAGAAAAGAAAAGAAAGAAGAGATCGAAGTTGGTTTATAAATCGTTTTTTTTCCGTAATGAAAAAAAAAATGACAAGAACAATATGAAAAATAAAAATAAGATGGAAAGGAAAATAGAGAGAAAGAAAACAAAGAACGAAAAAAAAAGACAGAGGGGAAAAAAAACAGACCTAGAAGAAAGAAAACAATGAAAAACAGAAAGAAAGAGGAAGAAGATAAAAGAAACAAGGAGAGGCCCTAAGTCTGTTCGTAAATCAAGTGCTTTTAGTGTTTGCCAGAGCGGAGACAAATGTTAACCAGTCCCTAAAGAACTTCTCCTTTACCCTTGATAGGCCTATCATTTTCTCCAAGGGGTTCTGAGAAAGTAGGCAAGTCACCTTGAGGGACGCCATTGTTTATCCTCGCGTATGCTTCGTCTCACATGAGGGGAAGCAATCTCGGGGGAGGGGCTGCTTGGGGCCCAGTCAGGATGGAGGTCTAGAAGAAGGCTTTTATCGATGGGGGTATTGTGTTTGCAGGGGGGGGGGGGGTATTTAATATGGGATTAATTGATTATGGTAATGACGGTAACACACACACACACACACACACACACACACACACACACACACACACACACACACACACACACACACATATATATATATATATATATATATATATATATATATATACATGTATATACACATATATACATATACAAATACATACACATATATCTATATCTATATCTATATCTATATATCTATTTCTATATATGTATGTATATATGCGTACATATATATACATATACATATCTATAAATATACACATAAACACACACACACATAAGTATCCTCTTATACAGTCAACCCAGGAAGAGAAGGATCTTATTAACTCCCTAAGGACGTTTACGAAGCCTCCAAACACGATCACGTGAGCTCGAACCTCTTAATCTTAGATCGTGTTTCTACTAACCCTTTGTTCCGTGACCTTTGACCTCCTGAGGGTCTTACGACGTTTCATTCATGAGGTGTAATGAAAGTATGCTGTAATTGGTTCTCATGTGGCATATAATGGTCTGTGCTGAAATTCTTCATGGGTTTTTCAGTGAATCTTGCAGTGATTCTGGTGCTAGACAGAATTTTTATTACTGATGTGATTTTACATTAAAATTATAGCTTTGATTGTATCTTATATGCATTCAGTGGAAGATGTATATGTATATATATATATATATATATATATATATATATATATATATATATATATAAAGAGAGAGAGAGAGAGAGAGAGAGAGAGAGAGAGAGAGAGAGAGAGAGAGAGAGAGAGAGAAAGAGAGAAAGAGAAAGAGAAAGAGATAGAGAGAAAGAGAAAGAGAAAGAGAAAGAGAAAGAGAGAGAGAAAGAGAGAGAGAGAGAGAGAGAGAGAGAAAGAGAGAGATAAAGAGATAGAGATAGAGAGTTCTAGAACAATTTAAACCATGATAGGATTACCACAGATCTCACATCCTAAATCGTATTATAACTTCTCTCGGACACGATCTTTTGACTGATTCCCATTCATCTAAGTTCAGACCGCGCCCAAGACTCTCAATAC
>BOPN01004325.1:0-15000 GCA_017312705.2 Penaeus japonicus | reverse complement strand
GGCGAGGGGAAGGGGGAGGGGGAAGGGGGAGGGGAAGGGGAAGTGTTCTCCGTGTTTGTTTGTGATTGGTGTTCTCCCGGGGTCGTGTTTCAGTCAACACGTGGAACGAGGGGATGCCGGGCCCTAATGTTTGGGTGGGAGGGGGAGAAAGGGAAGGGGAGGAGAGAAAGTGAGAGAGAGAGGGAGAGAGAGAGAGAGAGGGAGAGAGAGAGAGAGAGAGAGAGAGAGAGAGAGAGAGAGAGAGAGAGAGAGAGAGAGAGAGAGAGAGAGAGAGAGCACGAGAGAGAGAGAGAGAGAGAGAGACAGAGAGGGCTCGGGATAGATAGATAGATAGATAGATCGACAGATAGAGAGAGAAAAAGCGGGATAGACAGACAGACAGATAGATAGATAGAGGGAGAGAGAAAAAGAGAAAGAGGAATAAATAAACAGAAGGGGAAAGGAGCGGAGGGAGGGGCGAGAGATGGTAAGCTTGTGTACTCATAGGAAGAAAAATAGACATCTAGATCGGTCGATAGACAGACATGCAACTAGAATAATATACAGATGTAAGATAGAGACGTGTTGAGAGATATGCCGATAGACAAATTCGAGAAGAGTAGATGGTGGTAACAAAAACACAGCCAATTGAGGTGTCAAATGTGAATGGAAAGCTGAAGAAGAGCGAGAGAAATGTAGAATTTAGATAGACGAGTGGCTATGGAAATAAATGAAAAGATAGATATGGAAAGATAATATTAAATATTGAAGTAAGAAAGGTAGAAGGAGGTGACGAAAACGTTCATGGTGATTAAGGGTGCAAATAATGATAGAACAAAAGAAATGATATCAAAATACAAGAGAGAGAGAGAGAGAGAGAGAGAGAGAGAGAGAGAGAGAGAGAGAGAGAGAGAGAGAGAGAGAGAGAGAGAAAGAGAGAGAAAGAGAGAGAAAGAGAGAGAAAAAAGAGAGAGAGAGAAAAAAACAAACAAAAAAAAAACAATCGAACGACAACAAGAACAAAAACAACAACAAGAACAACCCCTCCCCCCCCCCAAAAAAAAAAAAAAAAAAAAAAAAAAAAAAATAGAAGCTCCAAACCCCCAACCTGAAAATTCCCGCTTCAGGTGCACCCTTTCCCACACGCCACCGAAACCCCCGCTGTTGTGTGTTTACCGAGGACCAAGTGCCAGAATCCCCTTGTTTATAAACCCACGTCGAGCGCATTAGCATCCCTGTAAATAAATAGCCAAGGGAAAGTGTATAGCCAAGCGATCCTCTCGCGTTTAGAGGAGATCCTATTAACTCCTTGTAAATAGCTTTCCTTTTTGTTGTTGTTGTTCCTTCCTAGTTCTCAATGGATGGTTTCCGAAGAGTGGTTGTCCTCGGTGAGCGGGGCTGGGCGAAATCGAGAAAGACTAGACTAAGCTATGCTGTGGTTGGGATTTCCTTGGGATGCACGAGAATTGCGGGGGTGAGGGTAGGGGGGGGGGTGAATAGGCTGATGATAAGGGGTGATTATCATAATGATGAGGGTCATGATGATGATGATGATAATTATGATATTGATAATTATCATAATTGTGAGGATAATGATAATGATAATGATAATGATGATGGTTATGATGACGATGATAGCAATAAAAATGATAATGATACTAATTATAATGATAACAAAACGATAATGATAATCACAGTGATGATAGTAATGGTAATGATAATGATGATAATGATAATGCCAGTGATAATGGGAATGGTAAGGATAATGATGATAGAAATGATAGTAATAACAATAATGAGGATGATAACAAAAATGAAAATGATGATAATAACACTAACACTAATACAAATTATGATAGTGATAATGATAAAAATAATAATGGTAACAATTATAATGATGATGCTAAATATAATAATAATAACAATAATAAGGATAACAATGATAATGAAATTAATAATGATGTTCATAAATCTGATGATGATTATAATGATAGCAACACTAAAGAAAATAATAACAATAATGATGATACAGTGATTATGATTATGATAATGATGATAATGATAATAATGATATTGATAATGATAATAATGATATTGATAATGATAATATAATAATGATATTGATAATGATAATGATAATATAATGATATTGATAATGATAATGATAATAGTAATGATAATTATGATAATGATAATTATGATAATGATAATTATGATAATAATAATGATAATAATAATAGCGACATGTTAACGACAAGCACAATAACACAACAAGAAACAAATAAAACAAAGTGAAACAAAACAAAACAACAACAACAAAGACAAGGAAGACAAAAGCCCAAGTCCAGCAACAACAACAACAACAGGAAGAACAAGAGCAAGGCTTTCGAGGACCAATGTTGAAAAAGCTCCGTGGACGTTGCTACCATGTTGCTGGTGAGATACGGGGGCTCCGGATTGAAGCGAATGAGAAAAGTTTTTTCGGGGATGATTCTCCCTCTCTCTCTCTCTCTCTCCCTCTCTCTCTCTCTCTCGCTCTCTCTCTTTCTCTTTCTTTCTCTCTCTCTCTTTCTCTTTCTTTCTCTCTCTCTCACTCTTTCTTTCTCTCTCTCCCCCCCCCTCTCTCTCTATCTATCTATCTATCTATACTTCACTTTCTCTCTTATTCTCTATATCTCTCTGTTTTTTTCTCTCTCTTTCTATACATATGTCTTATTCTGTGGTTTCACTTTCCTGCATTATCTCTGTCAATTTCGCCCTTCCTTTCATACTGGTCATTTTGATTATTGTTCACTATTCTCTAACCTCATCTGTTTCATCTTCATTATCATAGTCTGATGATCATCTTTCTACATGTTATTTGGTTACCTTTAATAACCTTCGCTAGCTATTCTTCATCATCACTAATTTGTCGCTGAGGTTCATGTCATCGTTCTTGTCATTTCGTCTTTCATACTCACAATACCTGTCGAAATTCCAGTGAATCAATCCATCACGAAAACAACCAATGAAGTGAGCGTCGAAGTGCAGAGAAAAGCCAATGGCGAGCGAGGGAAAGATATTTATGGTCTGCTGTTTTCATTCTGGTATTTTAAGCTGTGTGTGATATCTGCAGCTGCCCATGTCCGCCTCGGGGAAGGAAGGAGGAGGAGGAGTCTGGCTGGAGGCAATGGGAATTTTTGTCTTTTTCATTCTTCTTCTTTTCCTTCTTCTTCTTCTTCTACTCCTTCTCTCTCTCTCTCACTCTCTCTCTCTCTCTCTCTCTCTCTCTCTCTCTCTCTCTCTCTCTCTCTCTCTGTCTCTGTCTCTGTCGCTCTCTTTCTCTCTCTCTGTCGCTCTCTCTCTCTCTCTCTGTCTCTCTCTCTCTCTCTCTCTCTTTCTCTCTCTCTTTCTTTCTCTCTTTCTCTCAATCTCTCTCTCTCTGTCTCTCTCTCTTCCCCTACCACTCTGTCTCTCTCGTGTGTGTGCATAAGAAAATGAGTAAATTTTCCTTTTTTTTTTTTTTTTTTTGGCGTCTTATAACTTTATCCTTACCTTTTTAAATTGCATTTTCAATATCCACTAGATACATAAACCTAAATACTAACAACCAATAAATTACAGATTTAGATAAGAAAGGAAAAAACAAAAAGCTCACCTCGGAGACAAATTGCTCTGTAATCCCCCACGGCGATTATGCAAATGAGCAATGAAGCGGTAATGCGAGTCGCGATGAAACGGCGAGAGCGAGCGGCACAGAAGATATCCCTGTCCACACTCCACGCATCACAGCCAGAATATAGTGCCTCTCCTTCTTCTGATCTCCACCGCCGGCCTCAGCATCATCATCATCATCATTAGAGAGTCGGGTATCAACACAAACACTATCAGGGATAATAAAGCCACTATTAATTCTGAAGGCAACCAACAGTCTCTTCCCCGCCCGTAACACTAGAACGCCTCTTATCCACTTGCACTGTAAAAGCAACAACACTCAAACGCCTCTTTTCTTATCCCTTTGATTGCGATCCCTCCCCCCCCCCCCCCTCAATCCTCCTCCTGTACTTGCCCCCCCCCCCCCCCAAATATCACCCCTCCTCCTGTGCTTGCTCCCCACTCACCCCTCCTCCCGTACTTTCCCCTCCCCCTATTGCCACCCTACCCTCCTCCTCCCTCACCCCTCCTCCTTCACTTGCCCCCCACCCCCCTCACCCCTCACCTCTCCTCCTGTACTTGCCCCCCCCTCACACCCCCCATCCCTCCTCCTGTAAACGCCCGCTAAGCAACATCAGACACACTGGTAAACATTCGGGACACATCGGTGCAACACTGTCTTGAATTCTAAGCATTTCTAGCCATCTCTGCCAATTATCGCCTATAACTATCATCGTATGGTAATTGAAGGATAAGCCATGGCACCAAGGAGTGCCAGGCTCCAGACGGTGCCATAAGTCAGGGTGTCGGCGGCCTAGCAGTGCCATCTCGCTCCGTAATGGGCCGGAGCCGACAACGCTTGGTACTCGTTTCCCGATAGCCGTATCCTAAAGAGACTAGCAGCCCGGCCGAGTCTTATCGCGGAAGGACCCTAAACGACGTGTAGTTACGTGAAAGGAAAGATGGGGTCGTTTATTCCCCTACAGCGCCGTTGTGGCCGAGCCGAATTGGGTGGTGCGGTTAGTGGTGTTAAAGGGATATCAATCGACGACCGAGGGTGGGTCGCTTTTACTTCGCTTTGTCGACTCTTTCTTACTTTAGCTCCTCTCTCTCTCTCTTTCCCATTCTCTCTCTTTCTCATTCTCTCTCTTTCTCATTCTCTCTCTGTCTTTCTCTCTCTCTCACTCACACTCTCCTTTTCTCTCTCTCTCTCTCTCTCTCTCTCTGTCTCTCTCTCTATCTCTCTCTCTCTCTCATTCGAGCTTCCTCCCTATAAAATCTTTATTTTGTTTATTCCGTTTTTGCATGACTCTCCTCTCTCTTTCATTTCATCCACAAAGGCTTTCTTCCTCTCTGCATTCCCGTGTATTATCCCTCCCCTTCCTCCTCTAACCCCAGCTTCCAATCCCATATCTCCCCCCACCCCGACTGCCATCGCCTTACCTCTCTCTACTCCCTAGCTCCCCCCTCCCTCCCCTTCCTTCCCCCGCCCATCATTCCCCACATCTCCCCATCTCTCCTTTCCCTCCCCTCCCTCCCCCCCACCCATCACCTCCCACATCTCCCCCTTCCCCCGCCGCCAGGTCCCCCTCCCCACGTGCCTCCTGTCCCCTTCAGCGCCCCTTTTAGAAGCCGACTCGTCCTCTCTGAGCCCCATCTCAGTTGTCATAATACCCCAACGCCACCCAGTGTTTACAGCCCCGAAGAACCTGCTCACGTTACTTCGCAAACCGGGAGAGAGAACGAGCCATCTTGCCAGCCAGATGGAGGGGAGAGAAGGAGGTTGGAGAGGGGAGAGAAGGAGGTTGGAGAGGGGAGAGAGAGGAGAGGGGTGGGGGGGAAAAGAGAGGGAGTAAGGGGAAAAAGAGGGAAGGGATGGTATGGACAGCTAAGGTGACGCTTCCACACCCCCTTGGGAGACGAGAGCACAAGGGAGGTCTTTTTCCTCGGAGATTGTCGCATCCGAACTTGGCATTTTACTGGTTTCTTGGTCAGTTCTTGTCTGCCTTGGAATGTCTTGGGTTGTAAGTGACGACCAGCCGATACCTTTTCTTTTATATTATTCTAAATATTTTTTATGTACTTTTTGTGATCCCTTTTTTATTACAATTCGACTTCATTTTAGAAGGTTGCATTTTCAACTTCAGAAGCATTTCTGTCGAGTCCTGAGATATAACTCAAATCTGGGCGTGGCCTTGTCTTGCTGTAGGCGTCGGACTCACAGCATTCTTGAATTATATATTCAAGTCTTCAGATTCTTAAGATAATGTTTATCTGACATTTATTTAACGATCAACATTATCATAATCTGATAATTTCTTAATAAGAAACAAGATGTTGGGTGAAGCTTACAGTGATTTGATTTATCTGCGATCTCGTAAGCAGGGTAAAAAAATCTGCATATTGTTCTCTTAAAAAAGGGAGGGTGCGAAGGAGGAGGAGGGGGATGAAAAGAAGTCACAGAGGAAGAAGAAGAAGAGGATGAAGAAAAGAAGAAAGTTGACGGGAGGTGCAAAAAGGAGAATAAACAGGAAATAAAAGGTGTAAAAAAAAAAAAAAAAAAGGGAAGGCGAAGCCAAAATCATGACAATAATGATATCAGTAACAAGATACTAATAAAATAAAAACAAAACAATAAGAAATCCAAGAAAATAAAAGGGTCAAGAAAACAAAAATAAAACATAAAAAAAAGAGAATCAAGACCACAAATACCAAAATAATAATGATACGAAAAGCCCCAACGAGACACGCACCAAAGAACCAGGTTTAGGAAGGGAGGGTCGCCATGCCTCTTTAAAGGGGTTATCTCCATTTCATTTTCTCACAACACAGGTAAGCAGACTTATCTCTTTAATGCGACATAATGAGATGCAAGGAAAAAAAATGTTGACACTTGCGAGGAGGTGAATTCGCAGTGTATAAGATGGCGAGGTTGCAAAGGTTGAAGTTTAACATTTCTTGTTTTTTTTTAAGGTAATATACATTTCTCGAATGGTATATACACTTCCATCCATCCATACACGCATGCATTTATTCATCCATAATACATACATACATATAAACATATATAAACACATATCTCCATGCATACATATACACAAATAAATATGCATAGATACATACAGTACATATATACAAGCATACATTCAGTCATGTACACACGCATGCATATAAGCACATGCACACATCTATCTTTCTACCTGTCCATATATTCACATATGTAACTTCCTACATATTTCCCTAGATATATAGAGTCAAATTATACATAAAGATAAACAGAAAAGTATACAGGTATATAGAGAGATAACTAATCAAATACAAAAAAAAAAGAAAAAAAAATCATTAAAAGAATAACCCTTTACAAAATCGCAACGATATTAATGAACACCTAACCATCATATGAGTAATTGCAACCAATGAACCAATAAGCAGCAATACAGAAAAAAAAACATCAAAAAAAAAAAAAAAAAACATGATTAACAAATTCGATCAACATGCAACTTGCCTCTCTCGTTCCTCAACACCTTCGCTCCGCTGCATAACGAACAGTTCATAAATTGCAAATTGGTCATGGCTTCATATACCCCCTTTGCCTCATTTGTTGCAAAAGCGAAGTGCATTGCAATGGATCGGTCGTGCCTCGAGGTGAAACCCGATATCGTTCAGCGGAAGAACTTGATCTCAAGTTGCTAAAACCTTCTCGTAAGTTCGACGGGCGTGTTGCAGAGTGCAGGGATTAGTAGGAGGAGATTTGCAACATTGGGTATCTTATGTGCACGTGATGCAAGGGAAAGAATGAATGGCTTTTGTCCCGATAGATATAAAATTATGCCGAAGGATGCTTATTGTCATTATCATAATCATTATTACTGTTATTACTATTGTTTTATCACTACTATTATCGTTATCATTATTGCTATTATTACCAATACTCGTATTATCATCATCATCATCATTACTACTCCTATTACAATTATCGTCGTTATCATCCTTATCATCATTATCATTTTTACTATCACCATCATCACTATCATCACTTGCATTATTCTTATTTTTTTCTGTATTTGTCTATGTGTTTGTTTCTCGCTTTTACAAGTTTGTGCTATTTTAATGTTCCTTTTTCAATATTCATCATTTCAACTATTTCTATCCTCATCATCATTATTACTTCATTGTCATTACCGTCATAATTATTGTTCTCATTGTTATTTTCATGATTATTATCATTATCATTATTGTTGTTATTATATCGCTCTTGTTATCATCTTTGTTAATATTGTTGTTATGATAAGAGTAATAATGATAACAAAAATAACAACAATGATAATAATGATAATTATTATTATCATCATTGTTATTATTATCATTATTATTATCATTATGACCATTGTTATTGTTATTACCATTATTTGTATTATTATCATTATAATAATGATTATTATTATCATCATCATTATAGTTATTATCATTATTATTATAATGACTATCATTATGATTGTTACTATTATTACTATCATCATCGTCATTATGGTTGTTACTATCATCATTATCAATATCATGAATATTATTGTCATGGGTCTAATCATTATTATCATCAATATCATGATTATTGCCTTTTTCATTTTTCTCTCCCCTTTTGCCCTTTTTGTTTCCTTTTTTCAGTCAGCACCTGGCCGGCCTCACAAAGGAGCGCTCCGCCATCCGCCACAAGCAGTCCAGCTTAAAAGGCAAAAGTGACCTTTGCATATCCGCCCCCTCCTCCTTCATTATCTACGTCTTAATTAGATAACGAAAGCGCAACCTTCTTCGCGGCTAAAGAGCTAATTGTCTTCGTCGACTGATATGGAGGGAAGGGTTATCACTGCCTTGAATATATGAACACGTTACCATTCCACCTGCAGAGCGAACGCCGGCGGGTTCCTGCGTGTTAAATTAAATCAGATGTGCGATATGACAGTTCTAATTACGAGCTGCACTCGCTATGGACTTCCTCTTTTTTTCTTTCTTTCAAGAGGAATGACAGGAAGAATGAACGGGTCTCGAACTTCTGAAGTATATATTTTTATCTTCACTGTAAGAATCGATGGTTGTTTCTTGGCGGGAAAAAAAAAACGCGGGAGATGCTCAGCTGATCCGTTGAGCCACTCTCCTGGTGGCCGAAAGGGGAACTAATTGCCCGTCGAGATCATTCAGCTCAAATCAATGATACGCTGCAACATTTTATTAGCTCGCAACGCGGGCCAAGATAGACAATCGTAAATTCTTTTGCCCCTTAGCATAACATCGGTTGTTGACGAAGGAACTCCCTTTATTAGTGTTAAACATACAGATCCAAGCGCGAGAGATAGGATCAAATGATACGGAAAGGAATTGAATTCGGCGGTTGCGATCTATCTGATGCTCTTTTGTCTATCTTAGCAACATAACCGCCTAATTCCCGTTTGATTTGATGCGTTTTTTTCATGTATGTTGCAATATTGATCGCTGGAAAAGATTAAAAGACTGTGGCTAGCGCAACCGTTCGGAATTAGTTTGGTCAAGTACATATAATTACAACAGTAGTGTTGACCCATCCTTTTCTTTTCTCAGTAATCATATACTCTCTATCCCTCTCTCTCTCTCTCTCTCTCTCTCTCTCTCTCTCTCTCTCTCTCTCTCTCTCTCTCTCTCTCTCTCTCTCTCTCTCTCTCTCTCTCTCTCTCTCTCTCTCTCTGTCTGTCTGTCTCCACTACTAATTACTTGTCTATCTGTCTGTCTTATTTTCCTTAATCTTAATTGCTTATTCATTCATATAGAGTATGCGTCCATTATATTTTCAAATATCTTCATCTAGGCCTATACACATGGGTTTGTCTGTTTGCTTGCCTGTATGTTTATCTCCCTCTATATATACCTACCTATCTATATTCATCTATCTGTTTGTCTATATCTATCTGTATCTAAGTTGATTTACTCATTATCTTATTCTCAATTTACACACACACACACACACACACACACACACACACACACACACACACACACACACACACACACACACATATATATATATATATATATATATATATATATATATATATATATATATATATATATATATACATATATATATATATATGCATATATATTCCTCCATCAATCTACTTAACTTTCTGTATGTATTCTTGTGTATGCAATACCATACATATAAATCTATATCTATATCTATATCGTTATCTATATTCATATCTATTTATATCTATATCTTTATCTATACATTATGCCTTTTCTCTCCTCTGGCATCCATCTACGTATTCATTTGCGTCTGTGTATCTTATATTGACCCCCTTCTGTCTCTTTCTGTCTTTCTGTTGATCTCTCTCTCTCTCTCTCTCTCTCTCTCTCTCTCTCTCTCTCTCTCTCTCTCTCTCTCTCTCTCTCTCTCTCTCTCTCTCTCTCTCTCTCTCTCTCTCTCTCCTCTCCTCTCCCTCTCCCTCTCCCTCTCCCTCTCCCTCTCCCTCTCCCTCTCCCTCTCCCTCTCCCTCTCCCTCTTCCTCTTCCTCTTCCTCTTCCTCTCCCTCTCCCTCTCCCTCTTTTCCCCCCTCCCCCCCTCTCTCTCTCCCTCTCTCGATCAAATCCAAAATAACTCACAGAAAGAAGACGACGAAAAAAATGCCTTTATAGCTGGCGGCTCCCAGCAAAGCGACCTCCATCACCAAGACAAAGATGCTAATGTTTTTCCTTCCATTTTTTCTTAACCTTCCCTCAGATTAGAAGGTATGCAAGGGAAGAGGGCTCTAAAATATAATTTAGAGTTGCCATTAAACCGTGTAGCTGACAAGATAGTCTCCACGCCCTTGCGCCTCGGGCTACGTCTGCCGGCTGTCCTTCTTCTCCTTCGTCGGTCCCTCGAAATGAAAACATTGAAAAACCGAGATTTTTTTTTTTTTTTTTTTTGAGAGGGGAGGGGGGTTGAGGGAGGAGGTGATTTTATCGTGCTTACTTTTTTCGATTTTGAATATCTTGAATATTCTATTATTTGTGGGAAGGAATAGGGGGGGGGGGGAGGATGATTAATACCAAGTTTCTATCATAGTCTTTGATATTATCTTTCTGTGCCCCCCCCCCCTCTCTCTCTCTTTCTCTCTTTTTCTCTCTCTCTTCCTCTCTCTCTCTCCTTTCTCTATCTCTCTATCTCTATATCTATATATGTATATATCTCCCTACCTACTAACCTACTTATCTGTCTATCCATTAATTGCTAGCTCCCTGTTACTATATATTTCACTATGATAAACACTAATGCAAATCTTCCCGACATAATCTATATTCAGTTTCAATTCTTAAGGGGAATGTGACATCAGCCAATCTAGTTCAATCAACGATGTTTCTCTATTCTATTGCACACATTCGGTGAATTATCTATTTGTCTTTCTATTGATCTATTCATACGTTTTTGTCTTATTTGATTGAGTTGTTGAATTGATTGGTCAGTATTTGTATTCATTTAATTATTCAATAATTATTATTTTTTAATTAGCTTGTTTACTTTTAGAACTGATTGATTGATTGAGTGATTGAGTGGAGGATCCGTTTAATTCATTTACTCTATTCTTTGTTATTAATTTATTTATCCATTCATTGGCTAACCGATTAATTCATTCCATTTGTTTATTCATCAACCGATTCATTCTCTGATCTTTTCATCCATTCATTCACCGATTTATTTTCATGAACTTTCATCAAATCTTAATTCACCAAGAATAAGAGAATGAATGGATAAATAGAGAGAGAGAGATAGACAAAATAATGACTAGGGATATAGGATAAACACATAAAACAAAAAAGAATAATGAATAGATCAATAAACAAGCAAATAAATGAACAAACGAACAAACAGATGAATATGGGAATAGTGAAAAAAGAAAATAACAACAAAGAAAACATAGAGGAAGAATATATCATAAAAAGGGATACATAATAAACACATGATATACAATAAATATATAAACAAATGTGTGACAAAGGGGATTGACTTTTGTTTTTGTTTTCCCGAGTTCTAGAAAGTCTGATTCACGTATAAAGGGTTGTTAATTAGCGTGAAATATGGACAGATGTTGATGTTGTTGCAAGCCTTATGTGATTATTCTGCAATGGTGAAGTTCTCACATCTATGCAAAGTAGGAGACGAGGAAGGGAAGGGAGGGGTGGGGGTGAATGGGAGGGAGGAGGGTAGGAGTTAATGGGAGGGGAGGGAGGGAGAGTCAGAAGAGAAGGTAGGAAAAGGGAAAGGAGAGAGGGAAGATAAAAGGGGAGATGGAAACTAGAGGGAAATTGAAGAAGAAAGAGAAATATGAGATGACGAAAATGTAGAGAACGAAAAAAATGTATAGGAAGAGAATATGGAAAGAAAGAGAAAATAGGAAGATAGAGAAAATGGGAAGAAAAGAGAAAATTGGAAGAAAGAGAGAATGAGAAGAACAAGAAAATGTGAGGAAATAGGAAAAGGGAAGAAGTGGAATAGGGAAAGGAATAGAAAATAGGAAAAAAATAGAAAATGGAAAGAAAAAGAAAATGGGGAGGAAAAGAAAATGGGTAGAGAGAGAAAATGGGGAGAAAGATAAAATGGGAAGAAAAGAAAACGGAAAAAAAGAGAGAATATGAAGAAAATTGAAAGGATGAGAGACTGTGAAGAAATAGGTAAAGGTAAAAGGTTAAGGATGAGGAGAGAGGAGGAGAGAAAAGAGAAATAGAGAATGGAAGCAAATAATAAAATCTAAACATTTGCAAAGTATGAAAAGGAAGAGGAATAAGAAAACAGAATAAGGATAACAAAAGCAGAATATATGATAAAGAGTGCGATTTATACGATGGAAAGGTACCAACTAGAGGATACATTAAATTCAAGTAGAATGGAAAGAGAGAGAAAGGGAGTTAGCTAGATAGATAGTATGTGTGTGTGTATGTGTGTGTGTGAGAGAGAAAGAGAGAGAGAGAGAGAGAGAGAGAGAGAGAGAGAGAGAGAGAGAGAGAGAGAGAGAGAGAGAGAGAGAGAGACTGATTTAGAGACAGAGAGACCGAGACAGGGAGACAAAGAGGAAGAGAAAGAAAGAAAGAGAGAGAGAGAGAGAGAGAGAGAGAGAGAAAGAGAGAGAAAGAGAATCCCGGATAACAGAATTACATCCTTCCGAGGGGAGACTCCCGAAAACGAGGGGAAGCGGGAAGGGGGTAGATGGGGGGATGGGATATGGGGAGGGCAGGGGGGAGTAGGGGGGATAGGGGATCGAGAGACCAGATTACGGATCCCCTTCTTGAAAATTGCAAAATAATCCAATTCAGCGGAGTTATATGCGTGAACAAATATAATTGAAATCGATTTGCGAGTTAGCGACGCCATCCGATTTCGCTATTAACGAGAGTGAGGGGAAACAATCCGGTTTTTGTGGGATTGGGATACGAATGAGTGAACAGTTCTGAATTAAAAAAAAAAAAAGAGGAGAAGAGGAAGAAGAAGAAAAAAAGAAAAATGGTAGGAAAAAAGTCAAAGGAAAATATGGTATCTGTGTCTATGATTGTTTATTTTTACGTTTTAACTGAAAAATAACAGATGTTCTTCTTGTGTTTATTTCCTATTCAATTACGATTATGATTAGGATAATGATGATTATAACAATGTTAATAAAATTATGAAAATGATATCAATGATGGGAATAATCATGATATTTATAACAGTGCAGAAAATAATACTGATAATGATAATAACTATAATAATGATGATAAGGATAACAGCAGTAATGATAGTAATAATAATGATAGCAACAACAATAGCAAGTGCAAGGGGGAGTGCTTGCACGCGATCAACCGGCAATTTATATAATTGGATATAAACGTTACCTGATCTCCCGTTGCAGGCAGTCCCTCCTCTTAAAAGATTGATATCATGCATTTACTGATTATTGCTGTGGCGGACATCGTGCATGATTTTTATTTCTTGTCAAAACCTGGAGGGGTCTAGTTAGAAATTATATTACCATTGGATCTAATGTATTTATTGTTAGGGCCTTTTTTTCGTGTTATCAAATTATGAAGTTTCTATCTCTATTTCTCTCGCTTTCGCTCTCTCTTTCTCTCTCTCTCTCTCTCTCTCTCTCTCTCTCTCTCTCTCTCTCTCTCTCTCTCTCTCTCTCTCTCTCTCTCTCTCTCTCTCTCTCTCTCTCTCTCTCTCTCTCTCTCTCTCTCTCTCTCTCTCTCTCTCTCTCTCTCTCTCTCTTTCTGTCTTTCTTTCTCTCTCTCGGTCTATTTGTATCTATCAATCCAACTCCCCTATTCTTTCCCCCATTATCTACCACTTTCCATTTGCCATTTCTCTTTCTCTCACTCTCTCGCTCACTCGTACTCTCCTACCCCATGTACAAAGATTATTCGCAATAATGCAACAAAGCATTTACCGTTCGAGACCTCCCCTTCTCCCACATCCCTACATCCCCCCCCCCCCTCTGCTTCCTCCTCCACAACTCTACCCTTTCTATCCCTGATTTACTCTTTTTCCTCCTCCTCTCTCCTTCCTCACTGTCCCTCTCCTCTCCCTTTCCTTAACTCTCTCTCTCCTCTTTCCTTTACCATCTCCGTTTCTCTTGTCTCTCCCTCGCCCTCTATTCTTTTCTCTCTCCCTCGCCCTCTCTTCTTTTTCTATCTCCCTCTTCTTCTACCTCTCAATCAATAAGCTCTCCTCCCCCCCCCCCCCCCTCTCTCTCTCTCGCTCTCCCTCTCGCTCTTCCTCTCCATCACCCACTCCCTCAACCTCTCCTCTCCTTCCCCATCTCCCTCTCACTCCTCCATCCCCTCTTCGTCTTCCTCTCCATCACCCACTCCCACTCCCCCGCCCTCCCCCTCTCCTTCCCCTCCCCCACCTCTTTACTCACCCTCGCCACCGACTGCTAAGGACGTGCCCTCCCTCCTTACAGCAGGAACATTACGAACACACGCCAAATATTTGCAGTTCTGTCAATCAGCTGTACCGCGCCATATGGCTTGGAAGGGAGATGGAGAAAGTGAGACGGGTGGGTGTGTGTGTATACGCGTGTGTGCAAAAGGGATAGAGGGTTGTGTGTGTGTGTGTGTGTGTGTGTATGTGTGTTTGTTTGGTTGTGTGTCTGTGTGTGTGTTTGTGTGTTTGTTTGTGCGAATGTGTGTGCGTAAGAGGGATAGGAGGTTGTGTGTGTTGTGTATTTTTGTGTGTATGAGGAATACACACACACACACACACACACACACACACACACACACACACACACACATATGTATATACATATGTCTTCTATCATCCGGGAGCTCGCTTTGTAAGACTTAATTCTTCAATTTATCTAAAATTGCGAAGTCGACGGTTTGTGTAAACCAAGTCAACGAAAA
>BOPN01004324.1:117500-122500 GCA_017312705.2 Penaeus japonicus | reverse complement strand
CACCTCCTCCTGCTCCACCTCCACCTCCTCCTCCATTTTGTCCTTTTATTCTTTTTATTGTTATTTTATATTTTTCATTTCGTCTTAGTTTTGGAAGCCGAGTTTTGTTAATCTCTGTTATAAATGTTGTTGGGACAAGAACGTGTTAGTGCACCTTGAAGGACATTTGTAACAATGATGATGATGACGATGATGATGATGATGATGAAGATGATGATGGTGATGATGATGTTATTATCTTTATTATTAATGGTATTGTTGTTGCTGGTGGTGGTGAAGGTGGTGTTATAATGTTTATTATTATTGTTGTTGCTGTTATTATCATTCGTATCATTGTTATGATTGATGTTATTATCATTATTATTGATATTATCATCATTGTTATTTTTTATTATCATTATCATCATTATTACTATTATCATCATCGTTATGATTATCATTATTATTATCATTGTCATTATTTTCATCATTATTATTGTTGTTGTTATTGCTGTTATTATTATTAATTTCATTTTCATTATTATTATTGTTGCTGTTGTTCTTTTGTTGGTTTTGAATTATTGTTAATATTGATAGTAATGATGGTACTTAAGATAATAACAATGATAACAACGACAATGACAATAATACTAATAACATTGATAATAATGATAATAATAATAACAATAAAAGCAACAATCGCAATGACAATAATAATAATAATAATAATAATAATAATAATAATAATAATGTTGTTAATAAAAATAATAATACTAATAACAGTAATAATACTAATAATGATAATAAAACATTGATAATAATCATGATGATTATGAAAATGATGATAATCATAATGATAGCATAATGATAATGATTATGATAATAACAATGATGATATAAATGATAATACGATTGACTATGAACTGTAACGACTGACTATCGATTAGCCTCAATGTTTGGCGAAGTGAACTAAACACAAAGACAAGTGAAAAGCGTCCTTTTGCAACAGACGAATGAACGAAGTGCAGCAGCAAAGAACCACACAAGCAACAGCGGAGAACGTTCTCCTCCATCCCTCCCCCTCCCTCCCTCCCTCCCTCCCCCTTCCTCCTTACCTCTCCTCTTAACTAGTCCCCCACCCCCTACCCCTCTCGGCTTCTCTTTACCTTCCCCACTCCCCCTTCCATAGACCCTTCTTGCCTTCCCCCCTTCAACCCCTTTCAATTCCCTTCAACTTTTCCTTTCCATTTCTCTCCTTTTCTTCCTTTCTATGGGAAAATAAATTAATACAAGACAATATAAAGGTCTAAATAATATGAAACAACTAAATATTTACAGAGAAATATAAAAAAAAAGATAAAAAAATGATAAGAAATATATATACAAGAATGACGCAATACATATAATACCTCAAAAAATGAAAGATTTCCCTACACCGCATCATAAAAACCGATCCCAAACCCAGCGCTAAAACACGAAGCCCAAACACGAAACGCGAGAGGTGACGCAGGGGCCAAATATCCAAAATCTGGATTAAAACACGCGCCAAATATTCGGCGGCAGGCATAAACAAGGGCCAAATATGCGACGAACGGGTAAATAAAACATTCACAAATTAGACTTGCCGATGGACACCAGTGCTAAATATTTGGCAAGAAGAAGGTACACTGGCCAGCGTTCTTTTATATCCAATGTGCAGTATAACAGCAAGGGGGGTCTTTTTTTTCTCTCTCTCTCTCTCTTCTCTCTTTTCTCTATTTCTCTCTTTCTGTTTTGTCTTTCTCTTTATTTTTGTTTGTTTGTTTGTTTCTTTGTTTTTTCTATTTTTTGGTTCTGTTATTTTTTTCGGTTTTGTCGCCCTCTCTATTTTTTACTTGTTCTATTTCTTTCGGTTTTGTCGCCCTCTCTATTTTTTACTTGTTCTATTTCTTTCGGTTTTGTCGTTCTATCTCTTTATCTATTACGTCTATCTCTCTCTCTCTCTCTCTCTCACTCTCTCTCTCTTTCTCTCTCTCTCTATCTCTCTCTCTCTCTCTCTCTCTCTCTCTCTCACACTCACTCTCTCTCTCTCTTTCTCTATCTATCTCTTTCTCTCTCTCTCACTCACTCTCTCTCTCTATCTATCTATCTCTCTTTCTCTCTCTCTCAACAGTGAAAGGAAGACAATACAGCCATATACCTTTGTCCTCAGCAAAACAATAAGATCCTAATTCCAAAGAGGAAGCCGGAAGTGCCTCTTCAAGCAATAAAATGGGCATAATTCAGTGGTATATTGTACACTTCATCCGACCGCATATCCCGTACGCTGTAATCAAATATTAGGTGGTGTTTATGACAGCTTTTTTGTAATGAACTGAGGTTTTGTGTAAGTTCCTTTTGTCTGTGTTTATGTGTGTCTACAAGTCTTATAAAAGTTATTGTAGTTAGGTACTCTGTTGTTGTTGTTTTTTTAGAATGTTTAAGGTGTGTATATTGGTGTTATGACTGTGTGTGTGTGCGTGTATTAGAGTTATTACTGTGCGTGTGTGCGCATGTGCATATACAGTATTCATGTATGTATAAACAATAATTAGAGTCTTTTTCATTCGCCTTACTTTTTCATGTCATTTTTTTTATGGCTACTTACAGTTATAATTTGTATCGGCCTGTAGCCAAAGTGCTTTACAAAAAGAGCGGAAGTTCTGGTGACAGTCAGTGTTCCATGATGTAAGCAAGAATCCCTGATCTAATAGGTTCGTGAATGGAGGTCTAGATGTGGGAAGGAGGAGGGGGGAGGAGGGGTTAGGAAGAAGGGGGGGGGTAGAGGTTTCTAAGTCATTGGAGACATGTAGGCCTTAGTCATCTGGGGTAAAGGGGGGGGATGGGGAGAGGGGAGTAGGAGATGGGAGGGGTAGGGGGAGGGGGAGGGGGAAGGGGAGGAAGCTTAACGTGACCAGAACATCGGCAGTCACGTGACTACAGCTCCTTGACGTCATTAGTTTCGCTACTCTCTCGTGATGTCCGAACGCCGTGCAAAACCTGCAGCGACGCAATGGCTGTGAATGCGCTCAAGTAGGATCCTCTTCGTCACTTGCATTAGGTATGATCGTGAGCAAAAATACAAGCGCAGAAAATGTGTACGAAGGTTAAATGAAACGCAGTCATGATAAAAGAAATGTAAAATGATTAAAAAATGGTGATAATAAAAAAAAAATGTAAATAATAAAATGATAAAATAACGATAAATATATCATAACGTTTCGATAGTGTATGACTTAACTACTCACCTGTCGAGAAAACCGAAACGACTTTATCGACTGATGGGGAATCTACTCTGACTTGACACATCACGATTTACAGCTCCATTCCTAGTGCGGTTGTATTTCATGCCATTTTTATACAAACAGAAACATTCACTGCTCCTTTCTTAGCGTGATTCTGTTTCACTTCATATTTATACACACTTCGCGATTTACTGTTCTATTTTTATGCTTATCTTTTTATTTCTATCGGTAGATCCTTTGCCTCGTGTAATCATCTTCATCTCTCATTCCTATTCCCCGTTTCATCTCCCAGCTCTTTCCGTGCCGTCTTCTTGCGAATCCCCTCGAGGAAGAAATAGCGCAGAAATTCGCCAAAGTTTCGGATCAACCCGGAGAGGTTTTCTGTGAGTTTCGACTGTCCTTTGAGACGTTCTTCATGGGTCTTATCGTAGCGGCTGTTGTCTCTCCTAGGATGCGTCTTCGGGCGTCTTGTGGAAGGGCCCCAAGTCTTGGCTTGTGTTTGTAGCGTCCGTCCGCAACAGGGGCCTGAGGAAGGAAATCTCTCGGTATTATTCATAGCAAGAGGGAAGGTCCGTCTGTCATACGGATTCGGGTAAACTTGGAAGCATTAAGACCTCTGAGTCCGTTCTTATTATCATAGCACTACCGAGAGCGTAATAGTCACTACCTTTAGTACGTTTCTTATTTAGAACATTATTTTTTTCCGAATTAAAAAGTCAAAAGAGGTATAAAAGGGAAAAAAGATGATACCTTGTTCTTCTGACCGTGATGGCTAGCGTCTGATTCTTCCCCCACCCTCCCTTCCCCCTTCCCCCCAGCAACTAGCAATGAATACTGGTGATACTGGTGTGCCGTGGCCCGCGAGGAGGTTTAAAAATAAAAAGATGTTAACGGGGACTCATTATTTGCGACTTAACAGGCCGTTTATAGCACTGGCGATGCAGGATGCGCGGACCTGCGTCGAGGAGACGTCCCGGCGGTGAACCAGACGTTTCGCGTTCAAGATGACGTGTGTCATGACATGAGTCCCCTTGCGTCTGACCTCACGTCATCTACTCATAAATATCTATCCGAAAGAAGTCCCAAAATAAGAGATACCGGAATGAACTTTATCGATCTGATAGCGCTAATGGGAGAGGAGGCGATCGCGTAGGTGCTCACAGGAGGCGCTGCAGGTGCCAACCCCGCGTCAAGCCCCGAGTGGATGTCAGTTAACGAGGTAATGGATTTGAGAGTACAGGAAGTTGCAAGAGATTAAGCTCATGCTGCAAGCTGCTGGATGCTGCAGTGAGGAAGGCTGGCAGTGACAGATGGAAGCTCCAAACACAGTGGTATAAATCAAAGGTTGAAAGAGCTTTGCGTTGCGATTAAAAGGTCCAAGGAAAACGAGAGTGTGGGGGGGGGGGTCGTTCTTCATTAATAAGATAACTGCAGGAAAAATATCGATTGTAATGTGTTTGTTTTTTCTAATTTATTTGTTTATTTTTGTGTGTGGTGTGTTTACTAGTTTTGCATTCTTATTTGGTTCATTCTCAATAAATGCCCCGTTCAAGGTCAGTTAGTGAAAACGTCTTACCCAAAACTAAAATAATAAAGATGATAAACACAAATATGTACCAAAAACGAAAAAAAAAAACGATACAAGTAAAATAATTCCCAAAGTGACTCGAATCTCCATCAAATTAGCCAAAGTTACCAGAGTGACTGAATCTCCCAATATAACCATTACTAAAATCCTCAACTTCGCAACAAGCGCTC
>BOPN01004324.1:107500-112500 GCA_017312705.2 Penaeus japonicus | reverse complement strand
GAGAGAAAAGAAAAACATAGAAACAGAGATAAAACAAAAATAAAATAACGCGAGAAAAAAGAAAGAGTAAGAAATAAAGACCCGATATCGCCGATGATAATGTGTGGTGGTGAAGAACCGCGCTGGTCGTGGCAGTGTCGCGGCGGAGGACCGATGCAGTATATTTACTATGTGAAGAGAATTAGAATAATCTTGTCGGAGGTTCATTATAAACCGGCCGCGTGCCAAGGATGCCCAGGGTCCGAATTCTCCTCACGCCATTTTATGCGAAAATCAAAACGAATATAGACCTAAACAACGGGGGGCGCCATTTGAGGCCCTAAATATCGACTGATCGACGCAGTTGCACCACGCGCGTGTTGGAAGGCGGGCGCGGGGCCATTTTTGTTTTCTTTTGATAGCAACAACGCTTGCTCTCTCTCTCTCTCTCTCTCTCTCTCTCTCTCTCTCTCTCTCTCTCTCTCTCTCTCTCTCTCTCTCTCTCTCTCTTTCTCTCTCTCTCTTTCCTTCACTTGTTTTCTTTCTGTTTCTCTTTTTCTTTCTTTTCCTTTATTTCTCCATTTCTCTTCCAGCTCACCCTCTCCTCCCTGGCCCTTTCCTTCTTCTCTTTCCTACCTTTTTCCTCTCACCCTCTCCTTCTCCCTCTCCCGCTCCTTCTCCTTCTCCCTTTCCCTTTCCCTCTATTTCTCCCACTCCCTCACTTTCTCCCTCTCCCACTCCTCTCCCTCCCTCTCCTTCTCCCTCTCCCTCTCTTTCTCCCTCTCCTACTCCACTCTCTCCCTCTCCTACTCCACTCTCTCCCTCTCCCTCTCTTTCTCCCTCTCCCTTTCCCTCTCCTTCTCCCTCTCCTTCTCCTTCTCCTTCTCCCTCTCCCGCTTCTTCTCCTTCACCCTTTCCCTCTCTTTCTTCCTCTCCCGCTTCTTCTCCTTCTCCCTCTGCCTCTCCCTCTCCCTCTCTCACCTGGGGATGATAGGGAGGTAATTTTGCGAGTATTGTCTACTTATTGGCATGAGTTGTAAGCCGCAGACGATCTCGGTCCAGCTGCTGCCGCCAAACGCGCGCGCTGGCCAACTTCCCGCGGGGTTATGATATTTGTCTTTTCCTTTTTTTCTCTCTCTCTGTCGTTCTTATTTGTTTATTTTAGATTCTCTTCTGCCCTTAACTCCTCCCCTTTCTTTGATTTTTTTTTTATAAGAAAGGTAGAGATTGTAGGAATTCTTTTCTCGTTTTTTTTATCATTTTTTTTCTAAGTGGGTCTGATATTTTGGCTTTTGGAAGAGAGCGCGGGGGAAAATATATTTATAAAATGAGTTTTGTATCATAAAGAATGTCTGACCCTCACCCCCTTCCCCTTCCCTCCTCTTCTTCCTCTTCCCCTTCCCTCCTTCTTCCTTCCTCGCCCTTTCCTCCCTCTTCCTTCCCCCCCTCTTCCTTCCTCACCCCTTCCCTCATATCCCCCCCCCCCCGGTTTTCTACCGTCCGAGTTCTTTCCCAATGTAAACAAACGCCCTAAGAATGTTCCTCCCGCATTCTTAAGGCTGCCGCTACCTCCATACTAACACACTTCGAAAGCCAGACTCAACTAAAATCTAATTGCTCGTTAAAAAGTCAATTAAGTCTCTTATTGACTGCTTTTCGCATCGTCGTGCCCCCGCCCCCCTTCTTCTTTCACCCCCCTCCCCCCCCTCGAAATTAGAATTCTGGTGCGGGGGCGTTGGAGGACGGAGGTGGGGGAGGGTAGAGGGGGAAGGAGGGGGAAGAGGAAGGTAGGGGGAGGGGAGGGAGGGAGAAGGAGGAAGAGGAAGGTGGGGGGAGAGGGGTGGGAGGGAGGGAGGGAGAAGGAGGAAGAGGAAGGTGGGGGGAGAGGAGTGGGAGGGAGGGAGGGAGGGAGAAGGAGGAAGAGGAAGGTGGGGGGAGAGGGGTGGGAGGAAGGAAGAGGGGAATGGGGAGGTGATGAAGAATTAAAGGATAAAAGGGGAATGGGGGAGGGGAGATGGAAGGGAAGGGAGGAAAAGAAGGAGGAGGAGGAGGAGTAGGGGGGGGGGGGGGGGGGGGGGGGGGGGGGGGGGGGGGGGGGGGGGGGGGGGGGGGGGGGGGGGGGGGGGGTAGGGTCTCGTGGTCTCCTGGCTGTCCGGTATGATGACTGTGGTCAGCTGGTGCGGCTCCAGGGGACTCGGGAATGCTTTTCAAATATCAGGCATCTTTGGTATTTTTTGTTGCCGTGTGACTTTTTGCTTTCTTTTCAGAGAATGATCGTGGGCGGAGGGGGGGGTTGAAAATGGGGGGGGGGGGAGGGGGAGGGAGAAGGATGGAGTTAGAGAGAGAGAGAGAGAAAGAGGGAAGAAATTAGAAAAACAAGAAGAAAAGGAGGCAGATAGATAGACATTGTGTGTGTTTCAGAGAGAGAGAGGTAAAGAGCGAGAGATTGAGAGAGCGAGATATAGAGAGGGAGAGGAAGAGAGAGAGAGAGAGAGAGAGAGAGAGATTTGACCTGCTATTTGATTGTCTCAATGTTTCTTTCGCTCTCGATCGAAATTCTCGCTGGGTTCGGTTCCATTACGTAGTTAAATTTGTGCGTGTTTGTGTGTGTGTGTGTTTTGTATGTTTGTATGTGTGTGTGATTTTATTAATGTATGTATGTGTGATTTTATTTATGTCTGTATGTGCATGTGTTTTTTTTTTTTTTTTGCATGCTATTTTTTATTTATTTATCTATTTATTATCATTATTTTTTGTATGTATGTATGGGTATGTGTGTTTGTGTATATGTCCGTGACTTACCCTCTCTCCCACTTATCCATCCCCACCCCCTACACACACACACACACCTAACTGCATCCCCTTGAAATTGAAGTTTGAAATTTGAAATTTTTGAAAAAAAAAGTTGAAATTGAAAAAAAAAGTCTATAAATGAAAAATTTAAAAATCCGGGATTTATGTCTCTCAGCATCCGTTCAAGATAGAGATTAGTCCCACTGGATCGTTCCGTTTTATCTGCATCGTTAATCGAATTCTTTGTGTTTATATTCATCTTCTTTGCTTTTATTTTGCCTTCATTTTTGTCATTCTCTTCTCTGTTTCTATGTGCTTTGCGTGAAATTACTTATACGAGAGGAATCTTTCTGTTTGTTCGATCATTGGAAGAGAAAGAAGGAGAAGATGTAGATGTGTGTGTGAGGAAATCTTTCGTTTGCAAGATCGCATTTTGTTGATAATGGTTGAATTATATTACTTATGAGGATGATAACGATTGGGATAGTAATAATGATGGTGATAGCAATGATAATTGGTAATAGTGATAACAATAATGATAGTAGTAATCGATGTGATAATGATGATGATAATGATGATAATAACGATATCAGTATCAATAATAATAATAATAATGATATTGATGATGAAAATGATAATGAAAAAATATAATGATAAGAATGATAATGATAATAACAATAAAGGCTGAGGATAGGATAAGTTAATCGCAAGAGGGAATGTAAAATGCGAAAAAAAGGGGAAGTAAGTACCGCTTTTCCTTCTCCCTTTCCTCGCTCCCCATTATAAGAAAAAGAAGCTTAAAACCTTATAAAGCCCACTCTCTTAACTGTTTTCAACCCTCTCCCTACCCCTACCCCACCCCACCGTCCCATACCTCCCTTCCCCCTCACATCTCCCCTCTTCCGCCCCTCTCCCTTCCCTCCTTCCCATCTCTCCCCTCTCCCTTCCCCGCTCCCTTCCCCCCCACCCTTCCCGGCTCTTGATTCTCCCCCCATCTCCTCTTTCCCCTCTCCCTTCCCTCCTCCTTCCTCCCCCCTCCCTCCACCCTTCCTCCTAGCTCCTATCTCTCCTTCCTTCTCCCTATTCCCCATTCCCCTTTTCCCGCTCCCCCCTCCCTCCCTCCATCCACCTTCCCCCTCCCCTCCCCCCTCCTCCCTCCTCTCTCCTCCCCATTCCCCCTCCCCTCACCCTTTCTTCCTCCTCCCTCCTCCCTCCTCCCTCCCCTCACCCTTCCTCCCTCCTCCCTCCCTCCTCCTCCCTCCTCCCTCATCCCCTCACCCTTACCCCTCCCCTCACCTTTCCTCCCTCCTCCCTCCTCCACCTTCCCCCTCCCCTCACCCATCCTCCCTCCTCCCTCCTCCCTCCACCCTCCTCCTTCCACCCTCCCTCCTCCCTCCTCCCTCCACCCTCCTCCCTCCTCCTCGTTCCCCCCCTCCCCCCTCCTCCTTGATAAAGCGCCCATTATTTGTCCATTGCGAAGCGGTTTCCGATCGGCAGCAGTTCTGAATTCTTGGCACGGGAGAGACAAAGGACTCTCGGACGCATGGACACGTGTCGCCGTCACTGCACCTCACACCGCACCGTCGTCGAACCCCCTCTCCCCCTCCTCCTCCCCCTCCTCCCCACTCCACTCCACTCTACTCCACTCATCCCACTCCTAACGGTCTACTCATCTCGATTTTTTTTTTCTTTTCTTTTCTCCCTTCGTCAAATTTGATTCCACTTCTTCCGTCCGATGTCACTCCACTCTTACTTTATTCAGTCCACCTAGGCCTTCTCCACTCCACTCCATCCACTCTACTCCTCTCCATCCATTCCACTCCTCTCTCTTACTCCTACGCCAATCATACCCCCACTCCACTCCTCTCTCCTCAACCCACTCCACTCACTCCACAATCCCAGCTCACTCATCACTCCCTTTCCTCTCAGCTCACTCCACTCCATTCCCCCTTTCTCCCCTCCTTCAATCGGGGGTATCAAGGGGGGAGGGGAGAGGGGGAATGCCCGTTGTTGTTTTTTTTTTCTTTTTCATTTCTTTTTTTTCTTCTTCTTCTTCTTTTTCTTTCTTTTTTTTCTCTCTTTTTTCAGATTTGGGAATATTTGTCAAGGGAACGAACTACCGCGCGTGGGGGATGCTTCCTCATTCTTGTCAAGAGCCATGCACTTTTACTCTCCTCCTCCTCTTCCTCCTTCTCTTCCTCTTTCTCCTCCTTCTCTTCCTCCTCTTC
>BOPN01004324.1:97500-102500 GCA_017312705.2 Penaeus japonicus | reverse complement strand
TTTAAATTTATTAGTTTTTATTATTTTTGTTTTTCGTTTAGACATTTGTACCATTTAGATTTAGATAGGTTCTTGCATGTTGAATGCTATAGATGCTAAGTAGTATTCTCTAGGGGTTGCATTTGTTGAAAGAAAACGTATGGTGATTAGTCGAGAATCCGTAACAAATAGAGGAAAGCATATTGATGGGGATGATGATGGGAATGATGATAAGGATGATAATGATAATAATAGTAATAATAATAATGATAATGATAATGGTAATGATAATAATGATAAGTATCTCAATAATGATAATGACAATATCAATGATGATAAAAATCATGGTGATAGTAATGATAAAAGTAATGATATAGAAATCAATATGATGATGATACTAATAAGAAAAAAAGAGCTGGAAAATGCTAACATTAAAATGACATTAATGATAATGATGGGGACCATAATAATGAGGATAATATTAGGCAAAAGTGCTATGATGATTACTGTTTAATGCTATCATTGCAATTCTACTACCTATAAGTATAAGTATAACTACTACTACTACCACTACCACTACTACAACTACTTTTGATAATATGGATAATAATATGGACAATAATATCGAGTATAATGATAATACGAAGAAGAAGAAGGAAAATAATACATACATACATACATACATATCCAAATATATACATATACATATATAAACAAACATTTATTTTTTCGTCTCCCACCATCCATCTTGAAAAATAAAGTAAACAATCCCGAGCTCCTTGTCCATGTCTTAGGGGAGATAATCAGCTGGCGAGACAGATTCCTTCGTCTCACTTTTTTTAAGATGAACGAACAAAGAAACTGAGATGGAGACACACCACAGATTAACGAACAATGATTGGGTGTAGGAAGGTGCCTTGAATAGTTCGTGTGCGTGTCTGTGTGTGGGGAGGGGGGTGGGTGGGGAGAGGTGGTGGGTAGGGGGCGGGGTAGAGAGAGAGTGAGTGAGAGAGAGAGTTTATGTGTGTCTCTGTATGTGTAGTTGTGTATGTGTATGTCTTTGTGTGTGTGTGTGTGTCTTTGTGTGTGTGTGTGTGTGTGTGTGTGTGTGTGTGTGTGTGTTTGTGTGTACATGTGCGCACCTATATTTATCTACGTCTACGCGAGTATGTGTACGTATCTACACGTACACGTAAATCCGAAACCGAAAGTATCAGCTGTTTTAAGAATAATTGGGAAGGGCGCTAATTTAGGTATATGTCTTTCCCCTTCTCACCCCCCGCTGAGAAGAGAGAAGGGGGGCGGGGGGAGGGGAGGAGGGGAAGGAGAGGACTGAGGAGGGGAAGGGGAAGGAAGAGAAAGAGAAGAAGGAGGCGGGGAAGGAGGAGAAAGAGAAGAAGGCGGGGAAGGGAAGGAGGAGAAGGAGAAGAAGGAGGCGGGGAAGGGGGAGGAGTGGAAGGAGAAGAAGGAGGAGGGGAAGGGGAGGACGGAGAAGGGAAGGAGGAGGAGAAGAAGATGAACAAGGAGAGGAAGGAGAAGAAAGAGGAGAGAAAGGAGAAGAAGGGGAAATGGAAGAAGGAGGAGGGGAAAGAGAAGAAAGAGGAGAGAAAGGAGAAGAAGGGGATGGGGAAGGGGAAGGTAACAGGGGAAAGAAGGAGGAAGTGAAGCTGGGAATGGAGAGTAGGTGTGTGAGGATGAAGAGGGGAGACGGGGAAAAGGAAGAATCAAAAGAAAGTGAAGTAGGAGGTAAAGAGGATAAGAGAGGTCACGGGGAAGGTAGAAGATGGAAGGGAGGGGGAGGGAGGAGTAGGGGAAAGGGATGAAGGAGTCCTCATCACTCTATTTTTCCTTCAAGGCGAAGATACGAGCCGTCCTTCAGCGTGCTTAACCCCCCCCCCCCTCCCCCCTTTCTTCATTTCTTTGGTCTGTTTTCTTAATCTCCGAGTGAGTGTGGCTTTTATTTCTATCATTTATGATAATTATCCTCATATTTGTTATGATTATTATTACGATTGTCACTTTTTTTTTTAATTGGTCATCATTATTGTTATCATAACCGTTGTTGTTGGTGGTATTGTTTTATCATTAGTGATGGCATCTTTATGATCATCGTTATCATTATCATTATCATAACCATCGTCCTCACTAACATTGTTATAAATATAATCATCATTATCAATTCTTATCTACTATTTTACAACAATCATTGTGTGGATGTATTTGCACGTGATATAGTTGAATATCAATAAAATAAAAAGAAACTTAGATTTATGGAAACTACGTTCTTAAAGATGCTGCAGTTACAAGCTACAAGCTACTTTAGATTATGACATCAAATTCAAAGGCAATTTTTCTTTTGTATATGAATAGATTTAGAAAACAAAAATGATATCTAAAATCACACTCACTTTATCCCCTCAATAATTTCAAGTAATCATTTCAAGAAATTATATCAAGTAAAATTATAAATTATTTTCTTATTCAGTAATGCCAAGAAATGGCGCAAATTGAAACTCAGATTTCTCTTTGATCACACAAAATTATCTAGTTAAACTCCAAATTATTTTTATCAATCAATAAATCAAAGAAATTATCTTAAGCTCCACACGTTTTCTAAAATTTCGAAAATCAGACACTTTTTCACTCAAAAACATTTTTTTTTCCCATTAATAAAAAAAATCAATCTCATTTCTTATTTTTGCTCAAAAAACAAGAAATCAACAATAGTCAAAACAAAATTCCCCTCCCAGTTTGAAGGAGAAGGAGGGGAGAGGGGAAAGGAGAGGGGGGGGGGGGAAGAAGCACCAGGTCGGCGTCTCTCGAGGAAAGAATTAGCGTCACAGAAATTATTCGTTTGTTCCTATGGAATGAGGTGGCCTGCTTTCGAGACCTCCGGGAGGGATGAGGAGGGGAGGGGAGAAGAGAGGAAGAGGGGAGAGGGAGAGACTTAGGGTGGGAATGAGGGAAAAGACAGACAGACAGACAGGGATTGAGAGAGAGAGAGAGAGGGAGAGCGAGAGAGAGAGACACACACAGAGAGAGAGAGAAAGAGAGAGAGAGAGAGAGACAGACAGAGAGAGAGAGACACACAGAGAGAGAGAGAGAGAGAGAGAGACAGACAGAGAGAGAGAGACACACAGAGAGAGAGAGAGAGAGAGAGAGAGAGAGAGAGAGAGAGAGAGAGAGAGAGAGAGAGAGAGAAGCATCAGCAGAAAGAAAAAAAAGACAAGAGCAACGAAAAAGAAGAAACAACTCCCAGAATGCCCGAAAAACAACACACAATAGATATGACCAGGCATTAATGGCTTACCTGCAAGTAATTAAAACCTCTCCTCTCCCGTCCCCCGCCCCTTCCCCCCCTCTCCCGCCCCCTTCCCCTCTCTCCCACCCTTCTCATCTCCCTCCCGACCCTCGCCAACTCCCTCTCCCCTCCCCTCCATCCTCCTAAAAAAAGAGTAATTAAAACCTTCCCTCCCCCTCCCTCTCCCCTGTCTCCCTCCCTCCCTCCCTCCCACCCCACTCCTCTCTTTCCCACCCCACTCCTCTCCTCTCCTCTCCCCTCCCCTCCCTCCCTTCCTCCCTCCCTCCCTCCCTTCCTCCCTCCCTCCCTCCCTCCCCTCACCCCCCTCCCTCCCTCCTTCCCACCTACCTTCCCACCCTTCTCCCCGCTCTCTCCCCTCCCGCTCTCCCCTTTCCCCTCCCTCCGTCTCTTCTCCCCTTCCCCCAACGCCTCCCCACCTCCCTTCTTGAAAAAAAAAATGAGTAATTAAAATGGTCTTAATTCACCTCCGCCTCCAGAGACCCCGAAGACGGCGATGGCGGCGACCAGAATAGAGTGTCACGCGTTTGTGAGGAACGCCGATGTCTCATACAATCAGATACTCCATCACACTCCTAAGAGAATGAGGGAGGGAGTTGTGTGGAGCGAGGGAGGAGGGAGGGGAGAATGGGAGGGGGAGAAGTGAGGAGGAATGGGGGGGGATGGGTGGGGGGGTTCTCCACCAGGGGGTGATGGTATCTTGAGGTGTTTGGTGAGAGTAGTGAGGGGGGGGAGGTGGGGTGGAGAGGGAGGGAAGAGAAGGGATAGGTAGTAGAGCGATAGGTAAGGGAGGAGAAAGAAAGGAAGAGAATAGAGGATAGGGATGTGGGGTAAAGCGGAGGACAGATGGAAGGGGGAAAGCAAAATAGAAGAGAAGAAAAGAAAATCAAGGCAAAAGACAGATAAACGAAAAGAAAGAAATATAGTAAAAAGGAAGAAAGATAAGTGGACGGGGGCGGGGAGGAGTAATAACATTATAAAAGATAAAAGAAAGATAAAGAAAGAAAGAGAAAGAGTAGGAGAGATGGGGGGAGGTGGAGAACTAGGGAGGGAGGGGGGTGCAAAGGGCACAGGTAGGGCACATGTCTTTCGACCACACCATCTTTATATCCGGTTTATCGCGAGTCCCCGACCGATTGAATGCCGTGGCGAGGTATGCGCTCCCGCCGCCGCCACCGCCGCCGCCGCCGCCACTGCCGTCGCGACCTTGCCCCGTGGCACCGCGACGTGAGCGTACGTACAGAGCGCGTGGCACCATCCGTGTCACCGTCCGCATGTGGACCCGACGCAGCAGGATCGTCGGCCGCCCAGACAGACCAGTCCTTTAGGCACTGTTCTGGCACCCAAACAGAGAGGGAGACACACCCAGCCCGGTGTCGTCTCGCCGTAAAAAAAGGAAGGAGAGAGAGAGAGAGAGAGAGAGAGAGGGGGAGAGAGAGAGAGAGAGAGAGAGAGAGAGAGAGAGAGAGAGAGAGAGAGAGAGTGATTGAGACAGACGGACAGATAGACACACGGAGAGAAGGAGAAAGAGAGAGAGAGAGCGTGGCAGAGAGAAATAGAGGAAAGAAGTAAGTAAAAGAATCACATTTTGTTAGAAAAAAAAAACGCAGTGGCACCCCCCCCCCCCCCCGACCCCACCCCATTCGACCACAAAGCCATACAGGAAAACAAGACTATGGAAAGGAAGTGCCAGCCATAGTAC
>BOPN01004324.1:90000-92500 GCA_017312705.2 Penaeus japonicus | reverse complement strand
GTTATCACCACTCCCATCACCACAATCAATATAACAAGACCAGTCACATCCGACAAGTCACTGCCAGCCATAATTCGATTTTCCTTTTTTCACCATCTCCATCTAACATCCCGCCCCCCCCCCTCCCCTTCCTCCCACCAGAGGCCTGCCGGTCATGACTGATATAAAGCAATTACCTGACTTGGTATAATATGTTCTCCCGCGGCGCCGACCACTGCCGGTCAAAATGGCCTTCTTTTTATTGTTGACGAGAATCCTTTGCGGCTCCGATACCGTATATAATGATCCCCTCAACCTCTCTATAACGTATTGAGAAGCGGTGTTCGCCATTACGAAGAAGGCTTGACATTAGGGGAGGAGGAAAAAGTTTTTTTCTCTCTGGACGAATAGTGTCAACCCGGTCTCGTTTGCTTCGGTTTATCGGGATCACAATTCCGGCCGGCGGGGAAGAATGCCACGGCCGTAGCAGTAAAATTGAGCCGCAAATGACCGTCGTAAAACAATACATAAAACAAGATCCTTAGCATCTTTCCATCCTTCTCCATCTCGCTGGTGTGATAAGTGATGGTACGGAGAGGGAGAGAGGGAGAAAGGGCGTTCGGGAGACAGCGTGATGGCAAGGTATTTCGAGACACGGCATTTACGCTACGCCATCGAGAACCTCTTTCTTCTCGGTTGCAATAGCTTATCGAAATAATTGGAAACGCTGTCGATTTGGCCTTTTGGGTACGGAGGGGTGATAGGAGGACGGGGGTATTGAAGGGGGGAGGGGGGAGGGGGCACAGGGTGTGACGCGTTTGCCCCAGGGTATTTATGGCCACCTTTTTTCTCTCACTCTCTCGCTTTTTCTCATACCTCTGGGATAATTCTCGTTCTTTTGCATGTTGTCTCCCGGCTCAGAGTTTTATGATAATTAAGGCTTCTTTGAGTTTTTTTTATTATCCTAACGCCTCACGCATCGGCCTCCGTTTGCCCTGGCTTTTTCCTCCTCCGGTTCATCATCCTCGTGCTCCTCTTCCTCTCTCCCCTTTTTTTCCTTCTCTTCTTTCTTCATTTCTACTCCGTGTCTCGTCCTCGTCGTCGTCTTCGTCGTCATCTTCCACCCACCTCTACCTCTAGCTCCATCTTCACCGCGACCTCCACCTCCACCATCACCTGTAACCACCTCATACCAACACCTCATACCATACCCTCACATCCCCCACTCATGATTCCGCCCTCCCCTCGTGAAGGTGAGAAGAGGCGTTCCGATGAGTACCTCGACCTCCTCCTCCTCCTCCTCTTCCTCTTCCTCCTCCTTCTTCTCCTCCTCCTCCTTCTTCTTCTTCTTCTTCTTCTTCTGCTTCTTCTGCTCCTCCTCCTCCTCCTCCTCCTCCTTCTCCTCCTCCCCCTTCTCCTGCTTCTTCTCCTCTTCCTCTTCCTCCTCCTTCTCCTCCTCCTCCTCCTCCTCCTTCTCCTCCTTCTCCTCCTTCTCCTCCTCCTCCTTCTCCTCCTTCTCCTCCTTCTCCTCCTCCTCCTCCTCCTCCTCCTCCTCCTGCTCCGGCCGAAGGGTGTCGGGGTAACAGCAGCGACACCTCGTTACTCGCAGGAGAAATATCACTTTTATGACATGACGTTCGGAGAGACTTGATAGAGTAGGGATGGTTGGTGAATTGAGTGGATAGAAATAAACGGATGGATGGATGGATGGGTAGGTAGGATTATGGACGGATAGATGGATGAATGGATGGTATATGATAGGTGGATGGATGGATAGATAGATGCATTGTTGGCTAGACTGAAGAGGTAGATGGGAGACAAGGGGGGAGTATAGGAGAGAGAGAGAGAGAGAGAGAGAGAGAGAGAGAGAGAGAGAGAGAGAGAGAGATTAAAAGAACGAAAGAAAGAGACCAAGAAATATATCAAAAGAGAGAGATAGAGCAAGAGAGAGGTAGAGATAAAGACAAGACGGTAGCTAATTAGCGATGGAAAAAAAACACGCACACACAAAAGCGAGTAAGAGGAACAGCCAGTACCGCATGTCCAATGGCGTGTTTCTCCCCTACGCCCCGGCTGCCGGCACCGTCTTATCTGCCGAGCCACGTTTTCTTTACATCTCATCCCCAGTAAAATCTGCGAGATGGCCGCCCGCGCCAGTCATACATGCATCTTTATGGGCGTCTAAATGCGCATACTTCCCTCGCAGGAATGCCGTTCTTTTCCTCCGCGCGCCCCGGACAGTTATTCTCGCCCCGGTGTCAGGGATCCGCAACTGCGCCGCCGCCCGTCCCTGGCCGCCCACTGCTCAGGATCGGCTTGGTCGCGCCCTCGCACGTGGATCAAGGAACCCATACCTTCTTTTTTTATCTTATATTTCCTCACACACTATTCCCTCTGAAGGATTCTCTTCGCCGCTCTTGCCCCCACTCCTGCATCCCTTCCTCACACCCTATCCCCGCTGAAGGACCCCCCCCCCCACCATTCCTCACTTCCCCTTAAAGGATACTTCCCTCCTTCCCCC
>BOPN01004324.1:82500-85000 GCA_017312705.2 Penaeus japonicus | reverse complement strand
TGCTCCCGAGGTGTTGGTCGAGATGGCTTGAGAAATCTCCTGCATCTCAGGTCGTCTTAAGAAAGGTAATCCCGCACGGAGCCTTTATGCTTCGGGTGGAAATTTACAAGGTAAAAAAGAGCAAAAAAAAAAAAAAAAAAAAAAAAAAAAAGACGAGGGGAAGAGATAAGAGCTGCGAAGGGAAGAAAAAGCTTCATTTTAATGGAAAATAAAATTTTAATCATTCTATGAGATGTTAAATTATCGGGATTATCGCACTTGGATATATCTTATATAACAGTCATACATGGAAATGTTTCATTTAATGAATCTTTATATACATATATATATATATATATATATATATATATATATATATATATATATATATATATATATATATATATATATATATATATATATATAACAATCAAGATTGTCATAATTGGAAATGTGATTCACTTAATTACAGGTTTCTTATAATTGGAAATAGGTTTCACATATCTACTTTTAGAACGTTCAAGATTATCATAATTTGTGAATAGATTTCATTTAATTAGAAGCATATTAACATTCCTAAGATGTGTAAAAGGAAGAAAATCTAATATAAAGATATATTAGATCAGTCATTTTAATCTTATGAATATGCAAATCACGATGTAAATAATTTTGGCGGAATAGGAAACAAAAGGATATGAATTAAGAACGGAAAAGAGAAAGCATCCTTACAGGGGAAGTGGGATGGAAAGGGGAAGAAGGGAAAAGGGAAGGAAGGGGGAAAAGGAAAATGATGGGGAGGGGAAATGGAAGCGAACGGAAGGGAATAAGGGAAGGCGTAGAATGGAAGGAACTGAAGAAGGGAAGGCAATGGGTAGAGGAGAAGGGAAAACGGAAGATCAAGGGGAGTGAACGAAAAGGGAGGGGAAGAAGAAGGAGGAAGAATGGAAGGGAATAGTGAAGGAAGAAGTGGAGACGAAGCGAAGCGAACATAAAAGAAGAGCATTAGCTACAGAGAAGAAGAAAGAAAAGAAGAAGGTAAGGCGAAGTGGAGAGAAGGACGAAGAGAGGGCGAAGTGGAGAGAAGAAGGAAAAAGGGAATAAGGGAAGGCGAAGTGGAGAGAAGAAAGAAAAAGGGAATAAGGGAAAGCGAAGTGGAGAGAAGAAGGAAGAATGGATGGCGAAGTGAAGAGAAGAAGGAATAAGAGAAGACGAAGTGGAGAGAGAAAGGAAGAACGGAAGAAGCGCAGGAAGCGACGAAAGACCACCGGTAAAGCTCGGGGATTGTCCGCGCCGAGGGAGACAGCTGGCGTGAGTCGTCGAGGGCGGCCGTGGCGGTGCGGTGCGGGAGGGCAGGAGAGGAAGGAGAAGGGGGGGGGAGGAGAATGAGAGGAAGGAGAAGGGGGGAGGGAGGAGAACGAGAGGGAGAGGGAGGGAGGGGGAGGAGGGAGGAGAATGAGAGGGAGAGGGAGGGGGGGAGGAGGGAGGAGATGGAGAGGGAGAAGGAGGGAGGGGGAGGGGAGGGAGGAGAACGAGAGGGAGAGGAAGGAGAAGGGGGGGGGAGAAGAACGAGAGGGAGAGGGAGGGGGGAGGGAGGAGAATGAGAGGGAGAGGGAGGGGGGTGGGGATAGGGGATGGATGGGGTTGCGTGATGCAGTGCGGGAGCCACCTGTGCTGTCGGGAGATTAGAGCTGCAAGATCTTCCCGATAGGAGCGCCTCGCCTCGTCCCGTTGCGCCCGCGATGACCAGACCCACCGGACGGCTGACCTCGACTCCTCAAAGGCTAAATAACTCGCGGGGGATTACGCCGTCACGGGAGAGGGGAGGTGGGGGGGGGGAGCCTGGGGGAGGGGGGCGTAGGAAGGGGAAGAGTAAGAGAGAGAAAGAGTAAGAGAGAGGGAGATGGAGAGGAAGAGAGAAAGAGAGTGAGAAAGAGAGAGAGAGAGAGAGAGAGAGAGAGAGAGAGAGAGAAAGAGAGAGAGAGAAAGAGAGAGAGAAAGGGGAGGGGGGAGAAATAGATACCCTGGGTAGAGAGAGAGAGATTCTGAAATGTTTATTCATACTATATATAGTGTATACACACGAATGGGCTTAAGAACTATGCCTATGAAAAATACATTATGGTGAGCCTGTCAATTGATATACCTTTTAAACGTGGCACTCTCCACTTGCTTTTAAACGTGGCACTGTCCACTTGCTTTTAAACGTGGCACTCTCCACTTGCTTTTAAACGTGGCACTCTCCACTTGCTTTTAAACGTGGCACTCTCCACTTGCCTCTAAACGTGGCTCTCTCCAATTTCTCTTAATATTTTTAGTTGCTAGTTGCTAGCTGGAGATAGCTAGTTCACCCCCCCTCCCCCCGCCTCCTATCATTTGTCGCACGTGACTCACCCCGATCTGTCGTTGACGTTGCTAGCAGCTGGAGACCGTTATATCTATCAGACTTGGTGTTATACTTAAGGCAAGTGACACAGCATCGGGGAATTGCGCTGAACACCTATTGCTGTTGTTGTTGTTGTTT
>BOPN01004324.1:70000-72500 GCA_017312705.2 Penaeus japonicus | reverse complement strand
TACATCTTTAACATCCTGCCAGAGTCGCCGAGAGAGAGAATGGGATGCCAGTGCCAAGTGAGGTCACCGTTACTTGACCTTGTTTCATATTGTTATTGATGGGGAGAGGGACACTGGTTTACTTACCGTAACAGAACCTAAATGAACTTTACCTGTGAATAAGGATTTTATTTTTAGCTTTTTTCTTTTTTTTCAATCACGAAAAGAGAGAACCTTTCTCTTTTCACCGAAGGAAAGTTAGATTAAATAATCGAAACGAAAGCAGTGAGAAGAAAGCCAAATGTGAGACAGTAAGTTTTAATTGGATCGGTTTGCTAATAGCCGCAGGTGCCTCGAGTCGGCCCACTTCAGAACAGCCTATTGTCTCTAATCGTCATGTGTGTTAGTTGACGCGTGACAAAAGCAGAAGCTGTGCCACTGAAGACTGATAACTATCGCTGACGGCACTAACGAGTCAGACTATTAACCAAAAACGACCATTACAAGTAACGATGCCTAACGGCCGGTCGTTGACGTCACGCAGAAGGGTTGCCTCCCGAAGTGAGAGGCGTGGGGCGTTTGTCGCGTCTAACAAGCAAAAGTTATGGCTGGGTGTTAGAGGCTGTTTCTGCTTTTAATGGCTTTCGAACTCTCTCTAGAAGTACTGGGTCTCTCTCTCTCTCTCTTATTCTGATGAGTGATTTGCTGGATGTGTTCTTCGGAAGTCTTCGAAACCTTTACAAAAACTATTTTAGGTTGGATTCAAATCTATTGTTTACCTATTTCTGTATATTGAAAAATACGCGTTTCTTTGACATCTTCGTGTTATTTTTGGAGCCTTGCTTATGCATCCGATACTCGCCAACCTCACAAGCTAATCGCAACATCAGTAGAGAACTCCACAAAAGCGTTTATTTAATGGCTTCCTCTTATAAATCTTTCGTCCCTTGTTTTCGGCTTTTGTTACGAGTGGAAGCTTACAGGTTTTTCGCCCGAGATCCAATATAAGTTACCAAAACAATCTCTTCAGGTGTGGCTTTAGAGGGGAGGGTCTTAAGATTCTTTTTCTCTCCCTTCCTTTTTTTATTTTTCGTAAATTGTGCAAGAGTTTGCCATTACCGCCACCAATTGGTTGTCATCGCAGCTAGCAAAAGGTTCCATCGCGCGCCAGCATTGCCAACACTCGGTGCCAGAGTTAATCAACACGGGGTGCCAGCACTGACAACACCATGTATCAGTATCATCAAGCCAAAATTGCCAGCACTCTTGCCATAAAGTGCTTCTGCCATCTACACAAAGACCCAATAAATCCGGACACTCGAACCACCTTCAAGTTCTCAAGCTATCAACCCGCAAGTGTTAGTAAGTTAACCCAGAGTGCCAGTAGCAACACTAATAGCCCCTATCCATGCTACCAAGTGCAACGGTCATCAACACCCAAGTACCAAGAGCCACGCCGCGAGTGCCAAGTGCCAGTGCCACGGGGGTAGTTAGGCAGCAATGATCAGTCGCCGTAGCGGAAAGGCAGTTAGCGGCGGGTAGTTAAAAGCCGACATTAGGCTAATACCTGTCAAGTAGGACGCAAAGGGACGCGCTTTACACCCAATTCGGGTAGTTTATATCGCCGCCACATATATGCTGTTTCTTCTTCACCCCGCGTGTTATTGTAACTCTCACACGAGGAAAACATTCGCCAGGTGACCTTTATAGGGGGAGGTTGCTAGGTAGAGGTGCGTATGTCGGAGAGAGGGAGAGAGAGAGATAAAGGAAAAGAGAGAGAGAGAGAGAGAGAGATAAAGATATATATATATATATATATATATATATATATATATGAAAAGAGAGAGAGAGAGAAAGACAGAGACAAAGAGAGAGATAACAAACATATATTAACAGGGAGGCCGACATTCAAACTGCAAATGTCACTTGCGAGTGTATCCAGGGAGACCAGGACGATCTCCACATTAAGCGGATGACACACATAACACGCAGGCATGATCTGCCATCTCGAGCTGGCAGGTTACGCATTGTCTGGACAGCTGGGACGCGGCCTGGCAGACACTGCGCTCTTATCTGCCACTCTGGTCTTATCTGCCGTAGTCCGCACGGCTGCAAGCACCGCACGTCACCTCAAGATGGATTGCTGACCATGTCACTGGGGCTGAGGGGGGCACGCGTGTACTGCCCGACAGTGCCTGCCCATAATCTTTCACTGGCTTTGGATGCGCGTATACTCTCTCTCTCTCTCTCTCTCTCTCTCTCTCTCTCTCTCTCTCTCTCTCTCTCTCTCTCTCTCTCTCTCTCTCTCTCTCTCTCTCTCTCTCTCTCTCTCTCTCTCTCTCTCTCTCTCTCTCTCTCTCTCTCTCTCTCTCTCTCTCTCTCTCTCTCTCTCTCTCTCTCTCTCTCTCTCTCTCTCTCTCATACTCTCTCTCTCTCTCTCTCATACTCTCTCTCTCTCTCTCTCTCTCACTCTCTCTCTCTCTCTCTCTCTCTCTCTCTCTCTCTCTCTCTCTCTCTCTCT
>BOPN01004324.1:50000-52500 GCA_017312705.2 Penaeus japonicus | reverse complement strand
TGGAAGGGGTGGGGGTCGAAGGAAGGGGGGGGGGAAGCGAAGGAAAGGGAGGAAACGTATGAAGGGGAGAAAGAGACATAGGAAGGAGAGAGGGGTAGATGGAGGGGGGAAGGGGAAAACTGGTTGCTCTATTGTCTCTTGTTTATCGTCCTCGCGTAATTGTAGTTTGGTTTATAAATGACTTGCTTCGTTCTTTATTTTATTATTATTGTTATTATCGTCATTATCATTATTATTGTTATTATTATTATTATTATCATTAATATCATCATCATCATTATTGTTAATATTGTTATTATTATCATCATCATCATTATTATTATTGTTATTGTTATCATCATCATCACCGTTATCATTATCATTTTACCATTTAACAATAATGCTATTGTTGATTGTAAAGGTAATGATTATGATAATAGTCAGGAAAATAATAAGAGAATAATAATGAGCAGTAGTAGTAATACTAGTAGTTGTAGTAACAGTAGTAGAAATAGTGGTAGTAGTATTAGTAAAATTAAAATGAAATCAATGGGAATAATGATGATAGATAGTTGGATGATTAGAAAAAAAAACATTGATAATGGTGATGGTGACGGTGACGATGATAACAATAAACAAAGTTTAAAAAAAAAAGGAAAAAAAAATCCCAAATCCAGCACAGTGAACATGATAACTCCATTAATATTTCCATGATTCCGCACGTCATTCGGGTGATGCCATTCATAGTGCCACGCTGCCCATGCCCGAGGCTATTTACGTGGCACTGTAATGATGCCACAATTACGAAGGAAACTTCTCCTGGCATTCCGGCGTGCCAGCGCATCAACAAGTATTATTGGCATTTTCAAATTCCCGAATTCTCTAAATGAAAAGGAGGGGGAGGAGGAGAAGAATAAAGGGAGGGGGAGGGGAGGGGGTAGAGAGGAGGGAGGAACACAAAGGGAAGGGGGAGAGGGAGGTGGGATGGCGGGAGGGAGGGAGGGAGTGACAGAAGGCAGGGAGGGAGGGTGGGAGGGGATGACAGTAGGTAGGTAGGAAGAGAAGGGGGAAGGTGAACAGAGGGGAGGGAGGGAGGGAACGGTGGGAGAGGTCACGCGGAGGATGGGAAGGAGGAGGGAGGGGGGGGGAGGATGAGTGAGGGTGAAGGAAGGATATATTTAGGCAGGTAGAGAAATGGAATGGTAGATGGACAGATAAGTAGATAGACAAAGAGGCACAGCGACGGAGAGAGCGATAAGCAAATAGACAGACAGACAGACAGGCAGATACGAAGATAGACAGGTAGGAGAGCTGGGAAAGGAGATAAATAGATGCGCCTCGGAATTTTGAAATGGTAATAAGGAAAGCGAGGAAGAGGTTGTTGAGAAATGAAGAAGATGAAAAAAGGGGAAAGAGTATTGATGAGAGAAGAATAGGGACAGAGATCGACAAGCTGGCCGATGTTTCCCCTCCTCTTCTCCCTCTTTACCTCTTTCCCTTCCTCATTTCCACTCTTTCTCCCTTTCTCCCTCTCTCCCTCTCTCTTCCCCCTTTTCCCATTCCTTCTTCTTTCCATTCTTTTTTCTCTCTTTCTTTCTCCTCTCTCTCTCTCTCTCTCTCTCTCTCTCTCTCTCTCTCTCTCTCTCTCTCTCTCTCTCTCTCTCTCTCTCTCTCTCTCTGTCTCTCTCTCTCTCTCTCTCTCTCTCTCTCTCTCTCTCTCTCTCTGTCTCTCTCTCTCTCTCTCTCTCTCTCTCTCTCTCTCTCTCTCCCTCCCCCTCCCCTCTTCCTCTCTCTCTCTCTCTCTCTCTCTCTCTCTCTCTCTCTCTCTCTCTCTCTCTCTCTCTCTCTCTCCTCTCTCTCTCTCTCTCTCTCTCTCTCTCTCTCTCTCTCTCTCTCTCTCTCTCTCTCTCTCTCTCTCTCTCTCTCTCTCTCTCTCTCTCTCTCTTTATTCCCTCCCCATCTCCCTCCCTCTCCCTCTTTACCAACCACCTCACCCTCCCACACCACCATCTCCATTTCCCTCTCGCCTCCCCTTTTTCCCTTCCCCTATACTCCCCCTCTCCCCCGTCCCCTCCGCCCTCATGACCCTTGATGCTAAGGTCAAAACCCTTATGTTTACATCAGTCATCTTCCGGTCCATCGCCGTATGTCTGTCTGTCATAACGGGGACGTGTGACTGTGGGACTGTGTGTGGTGTGTCTATATTTGGTTATGTTTGTGTGCGTTTTGTTATCAGTGTGATTATGTTTCGTATCATTATTATTTGATATTACGATATTATCGTGGTGATGATGGTGATGATATATATTGATATTAGTATAATCATCACTATCATCGTTACTGTTTTGATAGGTATTGTTAATATTACCCTTATTATTGATAGTGTTATCAGCATTATTATTATTGTTATCGTCATCGTTATTGTTATCTTTTTAATAATGATAATGATAATAAGAATAATTATTATCATTATTTTATTATTATCATCATTATCATTATCATTATTTGTAGTAGCAGTAGT
>BOPN01004324.1:27500-35000 GCA_017312705.2 Penaeus japonicus | reverse complement strand
CATCCAACCCCTTACTATAACTCCCCACTCAACATCTATAAAAACCCACATATAACCCCACCTCACCCCAACCCCACCCCCCCCCAAAACTCTGCCCGTAGAAACCCACCACAACCTCGGCGAAGAGACTCGCCTTACACAGCTCACCACAAAGCTCAAAGCTCACCATACCCTTCGCCGCTCAGTCACCGATATGGCGTGACATAAACACGACCTCCTCAACCTCCCCTTTCCCTCCCCCCTCCCTCCCTCCTATTTTCCCTCCTTCTCTCCCTCCCTCCCTCTCTCCTTTTTTCCCTTTCTCCTTCCCTCTCTCCCTCCCCCCTCCCTCCTTTTTCCCTCCTTCTCTCCCTCCCACACTCACTCCTTCTCTCCCTCCCTCCATTCCTCCCTCCCTCCTACCCTCCCTCACTCCCACCCACACTCTCTCTCTCTCTCTCTCTCTCTCTCTCTCTCTCTCTCTCTCCTCTCTCTCCTTCTCTCCTTCTCTCCTTCTCTCCCTCCCTCCCTCCCTCCCTCCTTCCCCCTTTTCCGCTTTCCCCTCGCCCTACTCCCTTTCCCCTCACTCGAACCGCCCTAAAAGAGAACCGAGGGAAGGATTCAACGACTTTTAGATTATTATTGCAGGGTGATGAGCTTCGTTATCATGGTGATGTGATTTTTTATGATGGAAGTATAATTTTTTTTTCAACGATTATAATAGTTCTACTTGTGGGAATGATAATGATTGCAATATTAGTAATGGGAATTATACCAATGATTATGGGGAAGTTTTTATGATGGTAATAGTAATATGGTAATGGTAATGATGATAATTACGATAAGGATTGTAATGATAATGATAATGGTAACAGTAATGATAATAGTGATAATGATAATAAAAACGAGAATGATAGTAAAGATGATGATAATAGTGATATTTATCATTATCATCATTATTATTAGTAGTAGTAGTAGTAATAGTAATGATAATGATGATTATGATGACAATGATAATGATGATAATGCTTATGATGAAAATGATGATAATAATAACAATGATAATGATAATTGTAATAACAACAAAAATGATAATGATAGAGACACCAGAGATAATAAAAACAAAACGAACAACAATAACGATAATGAGGATAATAATTGAAAACAGTGACGATAATAATTACAACAATAACGACGACGACAACCACAAAACAACAACAATAATTACAATAATAATGATAGCAACAGTGACTCTAACGATTTTAATGATAATGATAACAGGAAGAACAAAGACATCGGAATCAGTCAAAGGAAATCACGAACCCTCTAAAAGGCTCTGTTCTTGGCCATGATATCAGCCACTCTGACCTAATTTGAGGTCGGGGAAGAAAAGAAGGAAGGAGGAGGAGGAGGAGAGAGGAGGTGGGGGAGGTGGGAGTGGAAGGGAAGGGAGGAGGGGAGGGGAAGAAGGAAGGGAGACGGAGTAGGAGGAGGGGAGGGGGAGGAGGCGGAGGAGAAGGGAGGGAGGGGGAGGAGGAGGAGGGAGAGGTAGAAGGAGGGGAGGGGGAGGCGGAGGGGAAGAAGGAAGGGAGGGGGAGGAGGAGGAGGGAGAGGTAGAAGGAGGGGAGGGGGAGGCGGAGGGGTAGAAGGAAGGGAGGGGGAGGAGGCGGAGGGGTAGAAGGAAGGGAGGGGGAGGAGGAGAGAAATAGAAAGAGGAGGAAGGAGGATAAAAGGAAAAGAACCTGTTGACGAGGAATCATTAAGGGGCGTGGCTTAACGGACCTGTGGGGGGTAGGGTGGTGGGGGTGGAGGGTACAATAGGGTGTAGCAGGTGGATATAGTGGATACAGGTCAGTGGTGTTGGATATGGTAAGAGCTGGTGTGTTGCATGGGGAGGAAAAGGGGAGAGAGTGTCCGCTGTGTGGATGGCGCATGACGTCTATTGGTTGAGATTGATGATGGAGGAAAACTTTCTTTCTGCCTCTTTCTTTCTCTCCCTCTCTCTCTGTCTATTTATCTATCTATTTATCTGTATATCTCCCTCTCTCTCTCTCTCTCTCTTTCTCTCTCTCTCTCTCTCTATCTATCTATTTATCTATCTATCTATCTGTCTATCTCTCTCTCTCTCTCTCTCTCTCTCTCTCTCTCTCTCTCTCTCTCTCTCTCTCTCTCTCTCTCTCTCTCTTTCAAACTAAATTAAGAAAGGGTACAGAGTGTAACGAAAAGAAGAAAAAAGTGTGAAGAGGGAAGTTCAGGGTAAAGCAAGGAAGAGGAAGAGAGAGAGATAAAAGAAGAACAAGAAGAAGAAGAAGAAGAAGAAAAGATAAATATGAAAATAAGAGATACGCTAGGGAAAAACTAAGGGCAAAGGTGGAAGAGGATTGGAAGGAAAATGGATGAAAATTGAGTAAGGAAAACAAAAATAAAAAACGATGAGATATTTAAGCAAAGGTGGAACAAAGATGGATCAGAAGTGGAACAGAGTGGGAAAGAAGTGGAAGGTGGATGAGAGAGGAGGAAGGGAAATAATAAAGAAGGAAAGAGACAAGGAAAGAACGAGGAGGAGATGTCAGAGTAAATATGGAAGAGGTGGATCACACGTGGAGTAGAGTGGAGATGTGGAATGGAATGTGGATGAGAGAGAGGACAAGGAAAGAAATAAAAAAGAAAAAAAGAAACATGCAAGCAAAATGATGTTGATCATAAGTAAATCATAGATGAAGCAGTGTGGAGAAGTGGATGGAACGGTAGATAAGAAAGAAGAAATAAAAAGAGATAGAGAGACATACAAGAAGCTTATGTGACGTTCGATCAAATGTGGAACAGCGGTGGATCAGGAGCAAGGACTATAAGTGGAGTAGAGTGGAGGAGAGGTGGAAGAGAAGCCAGCCATCCAGCGTCGCCGAGGCAGCTCTGTGGTCACTCTTGTGGTTTTCTGATTTATGTGCCAAGTTGATGTGCCTCAAAAACAAGTCAAGCAACAACTGGCGTAAGAGGATTTGCCGCGGAGCCATTATGACCCGTACGGCGTCTTGTCATTAGGACCAGGCTGCTCGGCCGGCTTGTGAAATCAGAGAACAATCTTCAGTAATTTCTTCGTTTTACAGCTTAAAGAAAAATTCCAGATTATACCCTTAGCATAAGCTATAACAAAGAGTAGAAATATTTTACGCCGTGACAGGCTAAATAACACATTATGTGACTCCTCTTTATGGGTGGTTTTCGCTGTGTCTTTTACACGCAAATAAATCTTCCTTGGGGGCTCCGCTGCTAGAAATTCGATATTCAGAATATTTGTGACGGGCGTGGGACTCCGGATGGACGCTCACGGACGACAGATGCTGGTCTTCAAGTCAGCTGGTGTTGCCTTATGCCCTGATGCCCCTGTGCCCGAAGAAGATTTCAACCTCTGGACGTTCCTACTTCTTGGATTTTTGGTTATGTTCGCTCCTCAACCTCTGTGTCTCGGGGTTCGCCAAAGGCTGGTTTTTGGTTTTCGAGGATGTCTGTCTCTTGTTGCTGGTTCTCCTAGTCTTCAGTTTTTGGTTCTCGAAGCACTGGTTCCTGGTTTTCCGAAATTCTATATCTGGTTCTCTTAATGCCAATCTATAGTTCTATAGTTATTCATACTCTGGTTCTCTAAGCAATGGTTTATCTCCATGGTTCTCTAAACGCTGGCTGTTTTTTCAAACGCCAACCTCTGGTTCTCCAAACATTGATTCCTGGTTCTCTAAGCAATGGTTCCTAAGGGGGTTTCGCATTTCGAAGGTTATCTGAATACTAGTATCTATTTCTCTAGAGGCCAGTCCCTTCAAATTTATTCGTGGTTCTCGAAACACTGGTTCCTGGTTTTCCGTGTGTCTGCATTGGTCTCTGGTTCTAGGGGCACCAGTCTCTGATATTGCAAATGCTGATTCCTGGTTCTCAAAATACCATGCTCTAATTCTCCAGACATGTGTCCCTGGTTTTCTTGGCGTCTATATTTGGTTCTCCTAACACCGGTCTCTGGTTCTCTAAACACTAACAAATCTCTGGTTCTCCATACGCTCTTGTTTTGTTTCATTAAGTACCATAACCAGTCTCTGGTTCTTTACGTTTATTCACATATATTAGTAATAACATGTTAACATTAATCTTTTATAAACAAACAAACACACAACCACAAACGAACCCCCCTCCGCACACACACGAACGCAACCCCTCTTCCCAAACAGCCATAAATACAAACACATACAAACACTACAACTTTGCAAAAGTTTACACACGAACATCTGGTTCCATTAACATGAAATAAAAAACTATCCACAATAAAAAAAAAGAAAAAAAAAAAAGAATAAAGATCTAAGTAAGAACATCTAGACCCTAATTCATTAACTTCAAGTCGTCTGCATTTCAACCTCAAGGAACCCCCCCTCCCCTTCCCCTTCCCCCTCCCCCCCTTCCCCCTCCCCCACCTCTACCTCTACCCCCACCCTATACAGTAACCCCGGCTCTAATTGACTCCTGATTTCGACCCAGCCATCAGCCCGGTGATCTAATGTACTTCGACCTGCGGGTTAAACGTATATCAATATCTGATCTCTGTCGAAACAGGAATCTGGTAAGAAGCAGATGTTGGGATTGTTTTTATCTTTGTTTCTTTCTTTTTGTGTGTGTTTTTTTCTCTCTCTTTATCATTGCGCATTTTGTGAATAACTGTATGCTACTATCCTTCCTCTTCCTTCCTATCTTGCCCGTATCCCCTTCCTATCCCCTTCACCCCTCCCCCCTTCCCCCACAATCCAAAACTCCTACTCCATCCCTACCCTCCACTCTCCCTCCCTTCCACGTCCCCACACCCCTCCCTCTCCCCCTCCCTTCCCACATACCCTACACCCCCACACACACCCCTCTTCCTATCCCTCCCTTCCCCCTTCCCCCTCCCCCCTCCCCCTCCAGCTGCGCCCCCTGCTGGTCCCTGATATGAGATATAAGGGCCCAGAGGAACGAGTGTCCCTGGTCGGCGCTATGGTGACCAGGCCGGCCACCGCACACATTCATAATCTGTGTGGTGCGACCCTCGCCCTAACCACAGCACTGTTTAGTCTGGTGGAGCCCGTTGCCTGGCGTGGAGTAGGACACCCGATGGCCGCGGCTCTGGACGGCGGCCGGGGGACACGAGAGGAGGGAAGGGCTGTGTGTTTGGGAGGCTTGGGGCTTATTAGATGGTTTTACTGTAATGATAATGTTTGTGAGAATTGGAATGATAATAGTAATAAGGGTAGTTTTGGTACTAATTGTAGGTATCATGATTATTGTTATTGCTATTATTGTTATTTTTATCACTGATATCAATATTATCATCATTATCATTATTATTATTATCTTCATAATCATCAATATTATTTTTGTTATCTCTATTACTATTATTATCATCATTTTTGTTATTACTATTATCATTATTATTATAGTAATAATAACCAACATTATTACCATCATTACTTTCGCCAAACCTACATAAATAACAAGTATGACTTTCCTTCCCTGGCCTCCTCGCTTCCTCCTTCTCCTTGTCATCCTCTTCCGTCTTCATCCTCCTTGGCCTGTACTCGTCGCTGACCTGCGGCTGCGGCTGCGGCTTACTCCAGACATGGGATCAGATACCCGCTGATTCATATGCTAGGAGGTATCGTGGCCGCGGAGTGACGGAGGTTAAAAGAAAGGAAATATTCTTATCAATATATTTCGTTCTTCCTCTTTCTATCTCTATTTCAATCTCTCTCTGTCTGTCTCTGTCTCCCTCTCTCGGCCTCTTTTTTGTCTGTTTCTCTGTCTCTGTTTGTATGTATGTCTGTCTGTCTGTTTCTTTCACTCTCTCTCTCTCTCTCTCTCTCTCTCTCTCTCTCTCTCTCTCTCTCTCTCTCTCTCTCTCTCTCTCTCTCTCTCTCTCTCTCTCTCTCTCTTTCTCTCTCTCTCTCTCCATATATCTATCCATCAATCTATCTATCTATCTATCTATCTATCTATCACCCTATCCAACCCAACGTCTTAAGACACGACGCTGTGTCTTCATCTCGGTCTTGCGAGTCGAGACGAGGCGTAAAAGTAAAAGATTCTTGGGACTCGTGAGCGAGCGAGCCTGCGGATAAAAGGAAAAAAAAGCTCCCAATAAACTTGCGAATAAATCAGAGGTAGAGGTCATATATGCGTATATTAGGCTCGCGGTACGAAATAAATTATCGAAAGCGGATCTCAATATGAACTCGAGACGTTGCCGGGAACTCGGAGAATGCTCGGCGACAAGGAGCGTTGGCTGAGCGGGAGCATAAGTTCTTTTCTTCTCTCTCTATCTATCTATCTTTCTATCTATCTATCTTTCTCTCTCTCTCTCTCTGTTGCTTTCTTTCTCTCTTTCTCTCTATCGCTTTCTTTCTCTTTTTCTCTTTTCCTCTCCCTCCTTCCTCCCTTCCCTCTTCTCATCCCTCTCCTTCTACCTCCCTATTCCCCTTCCCCCTCTCCCTTTCCCCTCCCCTCCCCCTCCCCCTACCCCCTTTCCCTCTCCCTCTCCCTTCCCACCTCTCTCTCCCTCCCCTCTCTCTCCCTCCCCTCTCTCTCCCTCCCCTCTCTCCCCCTCCCCTCTCTCCCCTCCCCTCCCCTCCCCTTCCCCACTGAAGCTCGCGGGCCACACGCACCAAAAACGCGAGACTCGTTTCCCATAAAGTATTATTACTAACTAAACCGCTTTTAGTATGTTCTCGGGAAGTCATTTTATGCACGGGAGTTTTATGGATGCCTCGGCTCGGATGCCCACTTTGAAAAACAAAAAAAGAAGCGATTTTCTAAGAGAAACCCAGCGGGAAGGAGAGGAGAAGCCGCGCATGAAAGTATAAAACGGGATGATTACAATTTCTTCGTCGATAAACAAGTCATTACGCCCGTTTTCTTTTGTTTGTTTTCTTTTACTCGTTTTCTTTTTTATCACTATTTTTTTCTCTTTTTTTCTGGCTCCCTCACAGATCTTTTATTTATTTCTTAATTATTTTTAGTTTCTTCCTTTTTCTCTCTTTCTCCATCCTGTATATATATATATATACATATATATGTATATATATGTATATATATATTTTTTTTCATTATTCTCTCTCTCTCTCTCCCCTCCCTCCCTCCCCATTCCTTTTCTTTCTCATTCCCCTTCTTCTCTCACTCTCCCGCATTTCAATCTACACTCTCCCCTCTCCCCTCCCCCTCCCTTCTTCCCCATCCTTCCCCCTCCATCACCCCATCCCCTCCTCATCCCCTCCCAGCGAGTGAAGTCCGAGTGAGAGAGACTGTTCCGCCAGCATTCTCGAGCGTCTTATAATAAGAAGCATCGCCGTCGAGAGAGAGAGAGAGAGAGAGAGAGAGAGAGAGAGAGAGAGAGAGAGAGAGAGAGAGAGAGAGAGAGAGAGAGAGAGAGAGAGAGAGAGAGAGAGAGGGGCCTGGTAGATAAGGGGGAGGGGAGAGGGAAGGGGCTGGAGACAAGAGAGAGGGGACATTTCGGGC
>BOPN01004324.1:20000-25000 GCA_017312705.2 Penaeus japonicus | reverse complement strand
TGGGGGGAGGGGGGTAGGAGGTTGTGTGTGTGTGGGGGGGGATGGATTTTACATTAACGTCGCCGATAAAGTTTTGTTTTTGGATTTGTTAGCTGGCTTTAACTCGTCAGCGCGGAGTAGCTTTAAAAGTGTTTTTCCTTTTTTTTCTTTTCTTTTCTTTTTTTCCCTTTTTCCTTCTTGCAATCAGTCGGTTACACCACTAAGTTGAGGACGTTGTTATCGCTATCATGCATCCGGGGCGAGGGAGGCGGAGAGGCGGAGGGAAGGAGGAGGAGGAGGAGAGGTGGAAGAGAAGAAGAGAGGAAGAGGGAGGTAGAGCGGCGGAGGGAAGGAGGAGGAGGACGAGAGGAAGAGGGAGGTAGAGCGGCGGAGGGAAGGAGGAGGAGGAGGAGAGGTGGAAGAGAGGAAGAGGGAGGTGGAGCGGCGGAGGGAAGGAGGAGGAGGAGGAGAGGTGGAAGAGAGGAAGAAGGAGGTGGAGCGGCGGAGGGAAGGAGGAGGAGATGAGGAAGAGAGGAAGAGGGAGGTGGAACAATGAAGGGGAGGTAATAGGGAAGGGAAGGATGAGGATTAGGGGGGGGGAGATGTAGATGGAAAGGCGAAGGATGAGGATGGGGAGTGGAAAGGGAAAGTTAAGATGGATGTTTTTAGCGAATATATAAAGGTAAAAGTATCGTTGTTTTCATTACCCATTTTTTTACTATTTTTACTTAAAAAAAAACGATTACTTTTAATTTCATTCCTATCATTTATCTTCTTTTTGTATTTATTGATTTTATTTTTGAGTTGTCTCCCTGGACTTGCGTTTTTATCACATTCTTTTTTATATTTATATTTCTTATTGTGATCGCATTGTCCAAAAAAATCTTCTTAATACCAATCTATCTCAGTGTATGTCTATCTTCCATTTTCTGCCCCCTTTATTCCACCAGTAGATATACAACCCGACTATAAGCCAACCATTCCTAACCTTTTTAGCCAGTTGCCAACCATACGTGCCGTCATCCACCTGATACTCGTGAAAACGCTTTTTCCGAAGCATGTCCTGCCTTCCACCTCATGGTATGACGCCACTGCACCTCCTGTTGCTCCCTCGTCCATCTATCCACATCGACCTTCTGTTCCCTCTTCGTCCATTCACCTTCTCCACCTCCACCTTCTCTTCCTCACTCATCCACTCACTCAATCTACCTCCACCTGATTCTCCCCCCTCGTCCACTCACCACCTTCACCCTTGCCACCCACGTCCTTCCACCGGCACCGCCTGTGGTGTGCTCCCACGGTACTCCACCCAAGTCTAAGGGCGCCGTCTGCCCCATCTTTGAGGGGCGTCAGGGTGGAACCAGCCAGGAAATGCGAATGGACAAAGGGCATCAGTCGTTCCCCAGTTGCCCCTCCTCTTCCCCCCTGTGCCCCTTGTGCCTCCCTCTGCCCCCTCTGCCCCCTCTGCCTACTCACCCCCCCCCCCCTTACTATGTACCTGTTGTTTCCTTTGCTTATTCTTTCCCCTCTCCCTCCTCCGCCTCTCTTTATTTCTATTTCCACCTCTGCCTACTCTGCCCCCCTCCCCACCGAATTGTCCTTGCCCCCCTCCCCCTTGTGGATTGCAAAGGGCACGGGGAGCCGTCAGGTGGGAGAAGAAGAAGAAGGGAGAGAGAGAAGAAGAAGAGGGAGAGGGAAAGAGGGAGAAGGTGAACGAGAGAGAGAGAAAATAAGAATAAAAAAATAAAAATAGATAAAAATAAAAAATAAAATAAAAAACTGACAAACAAAGAAAAAAAAAACACACACAAAAGCAAAGAAAATGACAAACATGTAAGTCCAGACAGACAAACAGAGAAAGAATCATACACTAGGAGCTCCTGGACCTATGGAAAGCGAGGTCTGATATAGGTGTTGTGAGGCGTCTTAGCTTTCCCGCAAGTCACACGTTACATCAATGTTATTGTTACTTGATCCTCAAAGACGAAAGATCCGACGCCATTTTTTTCCTTGATGTGTCCGTTAAAATAGTGTTAATTTCACTGATATATTTTCATCAGGTTCAGGTCATACTGCATTTTTTATTTATTCATTTCTATTAATTTTTTGTATTTCTTATTTTGACTTTTGTATTTGTTAAAAAAAGCAACGATGAATGCAAGAATTGATGAGGTTTAATCACTAACGAATATGAATGTAAATAAATTATTTTAAGATAGATAAACTAACAAATAAATTGAATAAATATATAAACAGACTCATACCATCAACATGCCATAATCATTTTCCTTTTATTTAAAGAAAGCGAAACAGAAGCTTAGGTCCTTAATCTCAGCCATGTTGTCACTTGAGATATTAATGACACGAGAACCAGTGAAAATGTACACTGAATTTTGATATCATTAAGACTCACCTTCGTTTACCATCATGTGGAAATGTGATGGTACGAAGGTTCCAAAAAGCTTCGTTGAAAAGTACGAAAAGAAAAAGAAATCATGGAATTACTCGTCTCGGCGATCTAGTTCGTTCAACCCATTACTTTATTAATACGACTGAAACATTCTGAAGTTTTTAGAAAATATGGCCTGTGCCTCTTAATCTAAACGCCCAGATTAATTAACATTTAATTTCTGGTCCAATTCGCAAAGATTTAGCCCAACTTTTGCTACCGTTCCCCCTAATTCCATCAAGGAATTATACAGCTGCAGAAATAAACTATTAATTGAAACACAGGTATAAGCTTCCCAAATAGATTAAATGTCCAAGCATTGTTTAACAGCTTTGACACAAATGTAAAATGAAGATGAGGACACGGGAATAATTACGTAAATTCATGGTGTTTGGATTGCCGCTTTATTACCTTGCACGCCATTATTACCTATACACGAAAATTCCCTTTTAATTCCTCTCCCCCGTTAGGTTTCGCTCTACACAGGGTTTTAACTCTATAAATGATATTCTCCAACTGGGGATTTCTTTTTTTTTCCATCTTTTTATTCGAAATCAACCCCTTGCTCTGATAAACTGGCTGGAGTTTGGAATTCCCTTTGTAGGAATAGTGTGTTCTCCTGTCGTTAATTCGCCCGAGAACTATTGTCACTAGTAATTCACAGGCTTATGATATTACGCTTATAAAGAGTACATTGTGTGGGCGTATTGCATGTGTTGCTTTATATTGTGTGATATTGTTACTCCATTACATTTTTCTTTTGCAGGTATGTGCGCAGGAAGGACACACTTTGTTATTTCAAGGTACGGTTAGTTAGTCTGTGTGTGTACGGTGTGTGTGTGTGTGTGTGTGTGTGTGTGTGTGTGTGTGTGTGTGTGTGTGTGTGTGTGTGTGTGTGTGTGTGTGTGTGTGTGTGTGTGTGTGTGTGTTTACGTATATGTGCCTGTGTTAGTCTGTTTGTATGCTTTGGTGTACGTATACACATAATTCAGTTTTACGATACTTGTGCAAAGAGTGACGTGCACGTAGCCCAAGCACACGCGCGCATACACTACAAGCAAAGGCATAAAGCCAGAATGCCGCACCAGCCAGTCACCAAAAAGCACACGCATCGCCACTAACCATCTTCCCACTAAGGCTCTGTGGATTATAATAATGCGCCTTGCGTTATAAAGGTCTTTTTCATTTCATTATAGAGCCCCGGTGTCCCGCAGTATCAAGGGATATATGTGTATATAAACCCCCAAAACTTAATTAGTGTTTAGGGAAGCGTGCAGTTGTGGCCGGTCTAATTAACTCGAGTTTTGTGAATATTGACCTTTGTATCATAATCAAACCAGATTAGTTTTTTTTTAGGCAAGTAAAAGCAAAGGTCGTTGCTCTTCCAAAATGAAGGTGAGGCAATTTGAATGAGTTTTTTTTTTTAAGTGGGGAAGGGGGGAGGGGGTTTGTTCATTTGTTTGTTTGTTTTGGTAGGGGGGAGGAGGGGAGGGGGCTTGTTACATCCACGCTGGGCCGTCTTTCCACATGCCGGGAAAAAGTTGGAGACTGAAATGTTTGAGAGCAGTAGGGGAGGGAGGGGGAGGGGGGGAGGGGGAAGAGGGACACGTAAATAAAGAGAAGCAAAGATGAGAATTAAGGGAAGAGAGGCTTAAATATGGATGTGTAAATCAACCTGCTTCAATGCAGTATGCGTCCCTTATCGATCTATTGATCTCCTCTCACTTTCTATCTGTTTATCTGTTTGAGTCTCTCTCTCTCTCTCTCTCTCTCTCTCTCTCTCTCTCTCTCTCTCTCTCTCTCTCTCTCTCTCTCTCTCTCTCTCTCTCTCTCTCTCTCTCTCTCTCTCTCTCTCTCTCTCTCTCTCTCTCTCTCTCTCTCTCTCTCTCTCTCTCTCTCTCTCTCTCTCTCTCTCTCTCTCTCTCTCTCGCTCTCATTCTCACTCTCTCTTTCTCTCTCTACCTCTCTCTTCCCCTCTCTTGCTCTCTCTTGCTCTCTCTTCCTCAATCATCCTCTCTCTACCTCTTTCTGCCTCTCTCTCTCTCTCTCTCTCTCTCTCTCTCTCTCTCTCTCTCTCTCTCTCTCTCTCTCTCTCTCTCTCTCTCTCTCTCTCTTTCTCTCTCTTTCTCTCCTTCTCTCTTCCTCTCTCACCCTCTTTCTCCCTCTTTCTCTCTCCCTCTCTCTCCTCTCTTTCGCTTTCTCTCTCTCTTTCTCTCTCTCTCTCTCTCTCTCTCTCTCTCTCTCTCTCTCTCTCTCTCTCTCTCTCTCTCTCTCTCTCTCTCTCTCTCTCTCTCTCTCTCCCTCCTTCCTTCCCTCTCTCTCTCTCTCTCTCTCTCTCTCTCTCTCTCTCTCTCTCTCTCTCTCTCTCTCTCTCTCTCTCTCTCTCTCTCTCTCTCCCTCCTTCCTTCTCTCTCTCTCTCTCTCTCTCTCTCTCTCCTTCTCTCTCTCTCTCTCTCTCTCTCTCTCTCTCTCTCTCTCTCTCTCTCTCTCTCTCTCTCTCTCTCTCTCTCTCTCTCTCTCTCTCTCTCTCTCTCTCTCTCTCTCTCTCTCCCTCTCTCGCTCTCTCTCTGCC
>BOPN01004324.1:12500-15000 GCA_017312705.2 Penaeus japonicus | reverse complement strand
CCCTTCCTCCCTTCTCCCCCATTCTATATCCCTTACTTCCTTCACCCTACCATGTCTCTCTTTCCTCTCTTACCTCCCCATCTTTTCTTCTCTCCCTCTCCCCCTTCTCTTCACACATCCTACAACTTTTCTCCCCTTATCTCCCCTCTGAATATCTCCCTTCACCTTCTTTCCCATTCCTTTTATTCCTTTCTCCTTCACTGCTATCCCTTCTCTTCTCTCTCCCCCTTCTCCTATTTCCCTTTTCTCTTTTACCTTCTACTTTATCCCTCTCCTCACCCACCTTTATTTCTCATCCTTACACCCCCTTTCCTCTTCCTTTCTCTCTCTCTCCTCACCCTACTCTCTCTTTCTCTCTCTCCTCATCCCACCGTTCTCTCCTTCCACACCTTCCTTCCCTCACCCTACCCCCACTCCCCTCGGCCCACCTATCCCTTCCCCCACTCCCTCACCTCTACCTATCCCTTCCCTCCATCCAATCGTTCCTTCCCTCTCTCCCTTTTAACTAACCTTCCACCCTCCCTCCCCTCTTAACTACCCTCCCACCCTAACCCTCCCAACCCTCCCCTTCCCCTCTCTTTTCCCTCTTCCCTCCCCTTCCAACACCCACCCACACGCCCCACCCCTCCCCCTCCCCTCGCTTTTCCCTCTTCCCTCCCCTTCCACCACCCAACACCCCACCCCCTCCACGCCCCCACACACGCCCCACACGCCCCTCCCTTCCCCCACCCTCATCTGGCACGGCACTGAAAGGGTTGACACACTACACCCTAATGGCACATAAAGCCAGAGACGAAACTCACTCCAGAAACAATGATGTTATTTCTTTACGAGCGTCACACGATAACCATGTTGTGTCATCTGGAAATTCACGGTAACGCGAGATGGCTAACAGCTCGCGATGAGTGTGGGGGCGTGCGTGCGTGGGTGTGCGTGTGCGTGTGTGGGCGTGCGTGGGCGTGGACGTGCGTGCATGGGCGGCCGAGGGCGTAGGTGGCTGAGATGTCTCCAGATGGGGCTGTAATGCGAGGAAGATCTTTTGTTACTGGGTCTTGCGTGAGGTGTGTTTTTGTTTTTGTTTTGTTTTTGTTTCTGCTTGTAAAGAAAGGGTTCAGGGCGGTGGTCTGTAACGCGATCGTATTGTGTACAGGCTTTGTTTGAATGTGAGTATTGTTATTGTTATTGTTATTATCAGCATTTTACCGTTATCGTTGTTGTTATTATCATCGCTAGCATTATCGTTATTATTATAATTTCATAATCATAATTATTATCATTATCATTATCAGTACTTTTATCGCTATTATTTTTATTACTATCATTATCACTACTATTATTATTATTATCTTTATTATTATTACTTTTTTTCAATATCTGTATTGTTATTTTTATTGGTATCTTTACTATTACTATCATTATCGTTACTTTTGTTATTATCATTATTATCATTATTAGTGCTATATCGTTTATTATCATTATCAGCAGTAGTAGTAGAAATATTTTTTATTATTACTGTTATTATTATTATCATTATTATCATTATTATTGTTATTATTGTCATTATCGCTATTATTATTATTATTATTATTACTATTATTATCATTATCATTATTATTATCATTGTTATTAATATCATCATCATTATCATCTTTACTATCATTATTACTTTTTATTATTATCATTATTGATAGTATTATTATTATTGTTATTATCCTTCTTATAATCATCACTATCATTTTATCATTATATCATTATCATTATCACTATCATCTTATTATTATATTATTATTATTATCATCATTATTATTGTCATTATTACCACAACTATAGTCATCATCATCAACATTATTGCTATCACTAATAGAGATCTACATTAGCGTTACACAATATAGAAACAAACTAATATTAGCAGTAATACTTCCCATCGCGTTGTATTTCCCTGTGGGCGTCTCCACCAAACGAGGGTTCAAGGGCGTGCTCAGGTATAAAGCTTTTTTTTCTTTGTATGAAAGCTATGAATGAGAACAATAACATGATGCGAGGTATGTTATTCATATCTCGATATTTACATCTTTGTCGAAATTATGAGTTTGTGATGGAGATGAAGTAATGTAACGTTAATTAGATCAATGATATAAATGCTTTCTACAAGAAATCTAATAAATATTGTATTATGGGGAATGATAAATTAATGAATTTCCGAAAGAAAATGTATGATTTACAATATATAAATCCGAATGACGTACTTCTAGAGAAACACCAATTACATATTTATACATCGTGTGATTATTCATTCTCATTCATAACTTCATCGGTATTTGTAACCCGGAACTCTGAATGCCAGTCCATTCGCAATGGCTTTGATAAACATAAATGGGTTGTTAACGGCCATAAAGACTATTTAAGAGTGAGAAATGGCCTTAAAAGATCAGCAGTGGCCACATGCCAGGGAGCGATAGTCATACCCGGCATTAGAGAGTCAAGGCAAACAAACGTAAAC
>BOPN01004323.1:127500-128528 GCA_017312705.2 Penaeus japonicus | reverse complement strand
AGAGAGAGAAAGACAGAGAGAGAAAGACAGAGAGAGAGAGAGAGAGAGAGAGAGAGCGATAGAGAGAGAGAGAGAGAGAGAGAGAGAGAGAGAGAGAGAGAGAGAGAAAGAGAGAGAGAGAGAGAGAGCGTTGCAGAGAGGATGATACAAGTAAGTAGAACTATTTACCAAACCTTTTCTCACCAAAGTCTCCCATAGACATTCGACCCATATACCATTACTGAAACACGGAATTAAAACATGTATGAATACAGCAATGTATCAGTAACCAGTAGAACAGCATAGCACAGCACTTCAGAGGCTTAAAACTGAAATAAATTCATGAAACAAGTAAGCATCAACATCATAGCCAATGCTGGTGGATAGTTACCCGCATAAGTAAACACACTTAGGCCATTCTTCCATGCAAGGCCAGGGAAGCCATCTACATACCTTTAATTAAAACAAACTGGTGAAGTATGAATATAGATTCATAAAGAGAATGAAACAAACAACGGTGAAAGAAAACAAGTAAAGATACAAACAAGCATCCAGCATTTTCAAAACAAAAGACAGGAAAATAATCTTCAAATAATAATAATTCATAATAATACGTTCTCAGTCATCAAAATTCCTTCACCTCTCCCATTTCTCTATATTCCTCCATCCACCCCAATCGCTATAGAACTAAACCAACAAACAAAAACAATATATAGAAAAGGGGCAACAACGAGACGAGAAAATAACGAATCAAAAGAAGCAGAGACGATAAATAATGACACATTTTGGTAAACACGTTGTCATGAGTGATAGCTAAACATCCACGAGGTATAAAAGGCATCATGGCAGAACAAAGTTTAAAAAACGCGCATGAAGTATGTTTGTCAGTGATGCCCAGCGCATACTGACAATCTCGAGGGGTTATTGTGTGCAATTTCGTCTCACAATGAACAACAATGGGACCAAATGAAGGGATATTAAACTTAAATTGAAGTGATACAATCATGTTGAATATCCTCTTTCTGAGAGCAAGATAACTGAGCCAGAGA
>BOPN01004323.1:117500-122500 GCA_017312705.2 Penaeus japonicus | reverse complement strand
ACCTCCTCCTTTCCCTACCTATTTCCCCACTTCTCCCTACCTACCCTACCCAACTAAGCCCACCCCTACCCACCTAACCCTCTACCCCACCCCCGCCCACCTTAACAGCGATCCCTAACCCGTTTGTTTTCTTTCCAAGTTGTATTTTTCATATACATTCGCGCGGTTAATGTGACCTTTTTTGCATAGTTTCCCCGTTCGCTTCGTCTCCCTTCGGTTTATTTTCCCTGCCCTTCCGAAATTTATAAATATCCCCTTTTGACTGTTATGTGCGTTCTCCCGTTCTGAATGACCTTTCGCTAATGTTCTTTCTCCACTGCTGGATTGGTTCCAGGTACGGTCAATTGTTTTATTTATTTGTTTTATCGTTTTGACTTTTTTTTTTCTTCTTCTATTTCTCTCTTTATTTCTTTCTCTGTCTCTCCCTCTTTCTCTCTCTTTCTTTCTCTCTTTCTATTTCTTTCTTTCTTTCTTTCTCTCTCTCTCTCTCTCTCTCTCTCTCTCTCTCTCTCTCTCTCTCTCTCTCTCTCTCTCTCTCTCTCTCTCTCTCTCTCTCTCTCTCTCTCTCTCTCTCTCTATATATATATATATATATATATATATATATATATATATATATATATATATATATATATTTCTCTGTCTTTCTCTCTCTCTCTCTCTCTCTCTCTCTCTCTCTCTCTCTCTCTCTCTCTCTCTCTCTCTCTCTCTCTCTCTCTCTCTCTCTTTCTCTCTCTCTCTCTTTCCTCTTTCTCTTTTTGGTCGTTTGTGTTCTTTCTTTTCTTCTCTCCTTTTCTCGTCGTTTTCTTTATATCGAGTCTTTATCCTCCTCTTCTTTCTACGCTTTCGTACTCCTCGTCCCCTCCATCTCCCCTTCCATCTCTTCTTCCTTCCATCTTTTCGTCCTCCTCTTCCTCCGTCCTTTCTCTTCTCCCTCTGTTTCCTCTTCTTCATGCCTCCCGTCTATCTCCTCTTCTTCCTCCTCCTAGACATCTGACTTCTGTTTCGCCTCCTCCTCTTCCTCTTCTCTCTATTCCCCCTTTCATTCTCCTTCTCCCCCTCCTTCTCCTTCTCTATATCCCCTTCCTTTTCATTCTCCTCTTCTTCTTCCTCCTTCCTCTCCCTTTCTTCTTCCCCCCTCCTTCTCCTTTTCCTCCTCTTGTTACCTATCCTCCTCTTCGACTTTCTTTTCATACACCTCCACTGATTCTCCATTTATTTTTCTTCCTCCTACACCTTCTGCTCCTCCTCTCCCTCCTTATTTTCGTTCTCTCCCCCTCCCCCTTTCCTCCTCATCCCCCTCTTCCACATTCTCACCCTTACCCTCCCTCCCCCTCCCTCCGCATCTTCCCCATCCCCCTACTCCCCCTGCTTCCCCTCCACCTCCTCTCTTTCCTCTCCCTACTCCTCCCCCTACTTCTCCGCCTTCTCGCTCTCACTCCCCCTACTCTTCCTCCCCCTCCTCCGCATCTTTCCCCCCAACCCTATACCTCTCCTCCTCCTCCTCCCTCTCCTCCCCCTCCCTCCTCCCCCTACTCCCTCCCCGTCCCCCCCCCTACTCCTCCTCCCCTTCCTCCCTCCCCCTCCTCCTCCTGCTCCTCCCTCTCCCTTCTCCCCTCTCCTCCCCCTCCTCCTCCCCTCCTCCTCCCCCTCCTCCTCCTCCTCCCCCTCCCCCTTCCTCCTCCTCCTCAACTGCCATTCCAAACTCGTATACAAAGCCATTTCCGAAAGCTTTTTAATCCTACACTTACTTACTCGACTCTTTATTCTTTTGGGCTTTCCCCTCTACCATTTTTTCCTCTCTCTCTCTTTCCTTTTTTTTCCTGTTCTTTCTCTCTCTTTCTCTCTCTCTCTTTCTCCTTTCCATTCTAGTTGGCCGCTTTGTCACGTTTTTTTTTTGCTTTCCTCCCTCTATCATTATAGGCGTTTTTGTATGTTTTATTTTTCTTTCTTTCTTTTCGGTTCTCCCTCTCTTGTTTCCCTGTTGCTCCGTTTTCTTCTTCTTTTTCATCGGAGATTTCTGGGTTTATCGTAAAAAAAATATATGAATTGCTTTACGTGCCCCTTTTTACGAAATAGCTCTTGCTTTTTGTTTTTCGTGTTTGTTTGCCATTTTCTATTTTCGTCTTACTTATCTTTCCTCATTTCTTTGCCCTATTCTCTCTCTCTCTCAGTTTCTTTCACACACATTCTCTCTCTCTCTCTCTCTCTCTCTCTCTCTCTCTCTCTCTCTCTCTCTCTCTCTCTCTCTCTCTCTCTCTCTCTCTCTCTCTCTCTCTCTCTCTCTCTCTCTCTCTCTCTCTCTCTCTCTCTCTCTCTCTCTCTCTCTCTCTCTCTCTCTCTCTCTCTCTCTCTCTCTCTCTCTCTCTCTACCTATCTGTTTAGTCATCTTTCTGTCTCTCTCTCTCTCTGCCCGTCTCTCTCTCCCTCTGTCCGTCTCTCTCTCTCTCTCTCTCTCTCTCTCTCTCTCTCTCTCTCTCTAACCCTTTCTTCCTACAGACGACCTACTGACTTACCACCCTGTCTATCTTTCCCTTGTCCCATTTCCCCACCATCCTTTTCTCTTCCTCCCGCTCCTCCCTATCCTCTCCCTTACTTCTCTCCTCCTTTACTGCCCACTACACCCCGTCTTCATCCCGCCTCTCCACTCCCATCCGTTACCCTCCCTCTTTTCGTCCCTCTTCCTCCCCTTTCCTACTTCCCTCTCACCACCTCTCCCTTCTGGCCGCCTTCTCCCTCTCTCCCTTCCACCACCCCCCTCTCCCTCCCCCCACCCTCTCCCTTCCACCCTGACCTCTCCCCTTCCTTTCTACGCTCCCTCTCTTCCTTCCTCTCTCTTCGCCCTCCCTTCTACGCTCCCTCCCCCCCCTCCCTCTCCCCTCCCTTCCACGCTCCCTCTCTTCCTTCCTCCCTTCGCCCTCTCCGGAAACACCGGGTTAATACAACATTAATAAGCCAGAGAGAGCACTTTGTTCACGCCTCCTGTAGACAACCACGTCATGTCCGGCTGCCGGTTAAGGGGGGAGAGGGCGAGAGGGGTGGAAGGGGGAGGGTAGAGGGGGAAAGAGAAGGGGACGGGGTAGGGGAGGGGGTAGGGGAGGGGGGTTGGGAGGGGGTAGGAGAGGGGGTTGGGGAGGGGGTAGGGGAGGGGAGGGGAATAGGAAAGGGTAAGAGGATTATGGCAAGGATTTTTTATTGAGGGGGTGGAATTAGATTTATTTGGAATTTAGAATAATAGGTTCGTAGGGACTAATAAGAGAAGAGACTGGTATATAATGGGGTAAAGGGGGTTATGGTAGGGTAAGGGAGAGGGGTGAGGGGGGGGGGGGGGGGATTGAGGTTAATGGTTGTCTGGGATTGATGATTGAACATATACCGTGTCTGTGTTTGATGATGATGATGGTGAGAATTGATGGTGAAGTCATCGAGGTCTGGGATTAATGCGTAAAAAAAGGGGGAAAAATATCCATTGATTAATAGACAGGATTTAAGTTGACCAGGGGGATAGAGGAGTGGAAAGGATACACTAGATGAAATCCAAATTCGTTTGGTATTCAGTAAGATATATATATATTTTAAAGAATCATTACTCCAAAAAAAAGAAAAAAAAAGAGAGAAATCAGTAACTATCATAAATCACATGGAAAAAAGGTCGGATGTTTTGAGGGGTCAAAGGTCATGCAGATGGAGAGGGACATAATTTATTTATCAAGTATCAAGGGTTGACGACAGTAAAATAATATTTGTGCTTCCATCGGTAAAAAATGTGGCGAACGAGAATAAACGACAAATAGGCAAGTACCTCAATATATCGATCGATAGATAAAAGATTAATAAATAGATAGATATGAAGAGTCAGATTAACATATGAATTAGCAGAGGAGAGCGTGATGTTGATGAAGATGATGATAAATCCGATAATATGATCGACATCCTGACTTCATTTGACGCTGATTAGGATGCCGGAAAAAATGGAAGTCAATAAAGAAGCATCATAATGGTAATAGCGGTAATTAAACGATATTAACGACATCTCCGAAGGATAATGATACTTTGGAATAACCTAAGAGAATGGAAGGATAAAAAAGATAGATGGAAAAAAAATATATATATACAAAAAGACTAAAGGTAGAATCAACGTCTTTGCCAATTCCCGGACCCAAAACCTGATCTCTCTCTCTCTCTCTCACTCTCTCTCTCTCTCTCTCTCTCTCTCTCTCTCCCTCTCTCTCTCGCTCTCTCTCTCTCTCTCTTTCTCTCTCTCACTTTCACTCTCCTTCTCTCTCTCACTTTCACTTTTTTTCTCTCTTTTCTCTCTCTCTCACTCTCTCTTTCTCTCTCTCACTTTCAGACTCTCTCTCTCTCTCTCTCTCTCTCTCTCTCTCTCTCTCTCTCTCTCTCTCTCTCTCTCTCTCTCTCTCTCTCTCTCTCTCTCTCTCTCTCTCTCTCTCCAGCTGACAGTGGATGCTGGTTCCTGCCTCCTCACACCGCCGTGGGATTGTGAGGGCTTATTTGATTTATCGCTTCGTGAGGGCGTTAATACAGTAGATTGGTCACAGTGGCTTGCGGGGGGTTGAGGGGGAGGGGAAGGAGGGGGGAGGGAGCGGGAAACAGAGAGTGTGGGGGGGGAGAAGAGGGGAGGAGGAGAGGAAGAGAGAGATGGAAAGTTTTGGGTGAGAGGATGAAAGAGAAAGAGGGGATGGTGTATATGTGTATATGTGTGTGTGTATATAAGAATGCATGAGAGAGATAAAGAGAGACCGACAGACCTATAGCTAGACAAACTAGCAGACAGACAAACAGATGGAGACAGAGAGACAAACAAACGGAGACAGAGAGACAAACAGAAAGACATGTATGCACACCGTTAAACAAAGAGAGAGAGAGAGAGAGAGAGAGAGAGAGAGAGAGAGAGAGAGAGAGAGAGAGAGAGAGAGAGAGAGAGAGAGAGAGAGAGAGAGAGAGAGAGTTGGAGAGAAAGAAAGAGAAAGTAAGAAAGA
>BOPN01004323.1:110000-112500 GCA_017312705.2 Penaeus japonicus | reverse complement strand
GGAACAATGGCGAAGGACGTGTTCCTCTGAGAAGTCGTGTCGGCGGCCTGACTGCTGCCTCACCCCCCGCTTGGCTCGAGATGGGACAGTGTCAAAACATCCTTGTCCTCGTGTCGCAGCGAGCGGGGGATGGAAGGCGCTGGGACGGGCCGGCCCGATTCGGGGTGGGGTGGTGGGGGCGTGGGGTGGGGGTGGGGCTGGGGTGGAGGTTATAGGCGATGGCAAGGAGGGAAAGACTATGTAAAGGAGGGCGCGTCCTGGGTGGAAACCACTTTCAGAAAGAGGAAAGAGGCATTCGAGGTGGAAAACTATTGGGTTCCATTGCCCCTTGGCATCGCGTCCGTGACTTGCTCCTCTTCAGACGCGAGATTGAAAGTTTGATGTACTTGCCAAGCTCTCTCCCTCCGTCTTCGAATGGCTCTCGCCGCTGTTGGGACTTGAAACGGGAAGCCTCCATAGCCTTGGAGAAATTTTGTGTGTCATCCCGATCAATAACGATAAGCACTCCCAATAACCATTATCGGCGGAATTACCAAACATTAACGCTAGCCTTAAAGCCGACGCGGTGCACAAGCCACTCACACGAATTCGCCACAAGCCTCACCCCTTCCCCTGCCGAAGCGTCGCCACAATAACTCCGAGCCGTCCCTGCGAAACGAAAGGTCCTGCCGCCTCCCGACCACACTCTGCTGAGCATAGGACTTCCACGCCACACCTCCGGGCCTCCCACCGGCCGGCGACGCCCAGGGGAGGCCCCCCGCGGCGCCCGGAATGGATCCATGTCAAAACAGTCGTGCTGGAAACTGTCACCTCGGCGTCCCGATAAAACGAAATTGAACATTAGCGGGAATCATTAGAGGGCCTGCCTAATGGGTCCGGATGGCGGCCCCGGGGGTCTGGGATCCGGTCTCTCTTGGGGATGCCAAGGACCCCAGCTGCTCCCGTCAGAAGGAGGGGAGGGGAGGGGAGAGGAAGGGGGAGGGAACTGCACAGGGGTTCTTCTGACTCGAAGATATTAGCTAGGTTTACTACGCGATTTGAATAATATTCGAGAATCGTGACTAAGCTTAATATAACCGGCGAATGAGAGGAAATAAAACATCGATTCCAGCTCTGATAAACAGGCAATAATAACCAAAGATATATATCTAAAAGCAAATAACTAACGACACCTGCTGTGCGGGGGAGATGTGATTGCCAGACGCAAGCAGCATGAAGGTGATGGCTTGCAGATGTGAGGACGCAAGCTCAAAGAAGATTGTATTTCAGTATTATCACTCTTACCCGCGTCAAGAATAAAGACAAAACAACGTGACTGTCTCTCGAAAACTGTACCGAACTGGATCTACGAATCTACGAAACCTCCTATTCCACAAGAACCCATCTGCTGAAAGGGTCGAGACTACGAACGAACAGATCCGAACGAACTTCAAAACACCCACCAAGGGCCCTTCGAAAAATGCCGACGCGTACATCGAGCCGAGGCCTAAGAGGAGGTATTGTGATAATGACATAGAGGGTTTTTGCATGAGATGAGGAGGCCAGGACAACGGCGATGATGGATGAGGGTGTGTCGTCGCGAAGCCTGTGTGGGTGGGGTGTCGTCGAGGCTTCCCAGGACTATCATGTCCGTGGGCTTGGGGCTTGGGTGTTTGTGCTATTTTCAGAGTGACAATTTAATTTTCTTTTTATTGTTTTTTGTCATCATTTCTATTATTATCAAGATTGCCATTTTATTCGCACACGATTTTACACTGAAGTAATCTATGACGAAGTAAGATTGGTCATGTTTCTGTCATTAATCTTATCTTTAGGATCATTCTGATAATGCTGGTATAATCATCAGCATAAGGATGATGATGATGATGATGATGATTATGATAACAAAAATGATAATGGTAATGATAGTAATGATAATGATAATGATAGTAATAATGATAATAATAATAGTAATAATAATAATAATGATAATGATAACAATAATAGTGATAATAATGATAATAGTGATTATAATGATAATAGGGCTAACAGTAATGATAATAATGATAATAATAATGATTGTAGCAATAATGAAAATAAAGATAATGATAATAACGATAATGATGATGAGGACAATAATAATGATAATAACAATAATAGTAATAATAATAACAATAATGATAATGATAATAATAATAATGATAATAATGATAATATTAATGATGATATTGATAAAAATGATGGTGATAAAAATGATAATAGCAGTAATGAAAATGATAATACTGATAATACTAATAATGATATTATTCGCATCGAAATGATACTGATGATGATAATGATGATAAAAGCAATAATAACAATAAGGTCATAGGGATGATAACGGGAATAATAATTATAAAGATGTGACAATGATAATTGACAATAATATCAAACATACAGAAATAATAATGATTATCATTATGGTACCATTATGATAGCGTTGTAATATAATGGTGACAGATGATAATGATGATTGTGGTAA
>BOPN01004323.1:77500-80000 GCA_017312705.2 Penaeus japonicus | reverse complement strand
ATACAAGAAGATGCATTGATACATCAAACATCTGTTCCTTAATTAAGAAAATGGAACATAAGCAAAACTATATACTTATGTAAAAGAAAAATAAATGTTTTATCGTAAACAAAGAGATACAGATTAATTAATAAATAGACAGAAAGATAACAGATAGTAATAGCAAGAAAAAAAATACATGTATATATATATATATATATATATATATATATATATATATATATATATATATATATATATATATATATATATACACACACACACACAAAATAGTCACGAGATTCCGATCACTGACACCTTAAGTATCGTCAAATGATGACAAGTGACGGGAGAAATGACGGTAAAAGTGACGGTTGAAGTGACAACAGAATGACGGCAAAAGTGACAGCAGGTGTAGCACTGACAGCCGCGGCTACAAGTGACAGTCGGGTGTGTTGGCGATGGGGAAGTGGGTGTGCCGAGCGGTGTGGTGAAGGTAATAATGATGAGCGCATTACAAGGGAATTACAATTACGAGAGGGAGGGAGGGGGGGGGGGGGAGAGAGAGTGAAACAGTAAGAAAAGGTAAGAAAAAAAAATAAGTTGAGAGAGAGAAAGAGAGATAAATAGATAGAGATAAAGAGAGAGAGGGAGAGAGAGAGAGAGAGAGAGAGAGAGAGAGAGAGAGAGAGAGAGAGAGAGAGAGAGAGAGAGAGAGAGAGAGAAGAGATAGAGTGAGACAAAGAGAGAGAGAGAGAGAGACAGATAGATAGATGATAGATAAATAGATAGATAGAGATAGATAGATAGATAGAAAAAGAGAGAGAGAGAGAGAGAGAGAGAGAGAGAGAGAGAGAGAGAGAGAGAGAGAGAGAGAGAGAGAGAGAGAGAGAGAGAGAGAGAGAGAGAGAGAGAGAGAGAGAGAGAGAGAGAGAGAGAGAGAGAGAGAGAGAAATAGAGATAGAGATATAGATATATAGAGAGAGATAGAGTGAGACAGAGAGCGAGAGAGAGAGAGAGAGACAGACAGATAGATAGATGATAGATAAATAGATAGATAGAGATAGATAGATAGATAGAGAAATAGAGAGAGAGAGAGAGAGAGAGAGAGAGAGAGAGAGAGAGAGAGAGAGAGAGAGAGAGAGAGAGAGAGAGAGAGAGAGAGAGAGAAAGAGATTTACAAGGGAATTGCCACTACGCGCACGTAATTGCCGTCGGTACATGGATTATGTTTTGATTGTAGGAGGCGATGTCACATTGACTGATCGATGTGCATTGATCTTCAATCGACACACCCGACGTCAAAGGCAACGCAAGCGGGGTCTTAAATGCACTTCCTCCTAAGAAAGAAAAAAAGAAAAAAGAAACATAAAAAATATCTTATTCTCAATACGATCTTGAATTAAGCACATATACTTCTCCTATGCTAATCGTGTTCCCATATTTCAGACACGTACATACATACATACATAAATACATACATACATACACACACGCACACAAGACAAGATAAAAGGATACACATGCGCTCTTCGAAAAAAAAAAAAAAAAAATCACCTCACCCCTCCCCTCTTCGCCCCCAACCCCCACCCCTACCCACCCCTCTCACCCCAAAAATAAAACAAAATCAAGATAAAAAAGAAATAAAAAAAAGAAAGAAAGAAGAGAGAAGAGAGAGAGAAAGAAAGAAAAAAAAACGCGAAAATAAGAAACCGCTAAAGCCTGTCCTTTCGTGGCGGCGTTACAAATGTGACCCTTGTTTCATTGGACACGTACTAATGGCTGAGTTCGCTTCGCTCATCTATTACTACAAATGATGCGCGGGGGAGGGGGGCAGGGGGGATGGGAAGATGGGAAGGGGGGGAGGGAAGATGGGAAGGGGGAGGGGAGATGGGAATGGGGAGGAAGATGGGAAGGGGGGGGAGGGAAGATGGGAAGGGGGAGGAATGATGGGAAGAGGGGGAGGGAAGAGTGGAGGGAAGATGGGGTGGGGAGGGAAGATGGGAAGGGGGGAGAGCGGAGGGAAGAGGGGGAGGAAGGAGGGAGGGAAGATGGGAAGGGGGAGGAATGATGGGAAGAGGGGAGGGAAGGAGGGAGGGGAGGGTGGGAAGGGGGAGGGAAGAGCGGGAAGGGGGGAGGGGAGGTGGGAAGGGGGGGAGGAAGATGGGAAGGGGGGAGGGAAGATGGGAAGGGGGAGGGGGGATGGAGGATGAGAAGGGAGCAGGGATGATGGGAAGGGGGGAGGGATGATGGGAAGGGGGGATGGTAAGGTGGGAAGGAGGGGAGGGAAGATGGGAAGAGGGGAGGGGAGATGGAAAGGGGAGAGGGAAAATGGGAAGGGGAGGAGGGAAGATGGGAAGGGTGGAGGGAAGATGAGAAAAGGGGAGGGAAGATGGGAAGGGGGAGGGAAGATAGGAAGGGGGGAGGGAAGATAGGAAGGGGGGAGGAAGATGGGAAGGGGGGAGATAGATAGAGAGAGAGCGAAAGACAAAGGGAGAAGATGAGGGAAGAGGAAAAGTGA
>BOPN01004323.1:60000-62500 GCA_017312705.2 Penaeus japonicus | reverse complement strand
CCTCTTTCTCCTCCTTACCTTTGCCTCTCGTTTATCTTATTTAACTCTTTATCCACACCCCTCCCTCGCTCCTCATTTCTTTCTCTCTCTTTCTCTCATTCCTCCCTTTTCCCTTCACCTCCATTCAATTTCCTCCACTCTCTATTTCGCTCCCTCTGCCTCATTCCCTTCCTCCTCCTCCCTTCCTCCGGTGATCCCCTCCTCTTCTCTTCCTGACCCCACCTTATGACATAGCGAGGTCACCATCTCACCCGCTTACAGATGTCAGGTCATCGACTAAGTGATAATTGGCCCTCGTGTTATTGGACACAAGACGATATTTTACTGCAGAGAGAAGTTGAAAGCAGACTTTAGTGGTGGGACTTGAGATGAAGATAAGATAGGAGATATGAGAGTGTCAGAAGAGGGGAGATAGAGGATGGGAGAGTGTCAGAAGATGGGAGATAGAGAGAGGATGGAAGAGTGTCAGAAGATGGGAGATAGAGGGAGGTTGGGAGAGTGTCAGATGATGGAAGATAGAGGATGGGAGAGAGTCAGAAGATAGGAAATAGAGGATAAGAGAGTGCCAGAGGATGGGAGATAGAGAGAAGATGGGAATGTGTCAGAAGATAGGAAATAGAGGATAAGAGAGTGCCAGAGGATGGGAGATAGAGAGAAGATGGGAGAGTGTCAGAAGATAGGAAACAGAGGATAAGAGAGTGCCAGAGGATGGGAGATAGAGAGAAGATGGGAGAGTGTCAGAAGATAGGAAATAGAGGATAAGAGAGTGCCAGAGGATGGGAGATAGAGAGAAGATGGGAGAGTGTCAGAAGATAGAATATGATAGATAGAAAATAATAGATAGAAAATGGAAGAGTGTCAGAAGATAGGGTATAGAAGATAGAGGATGGGAAAGCGTCAGAAGATAGGAAATAGGATATAGAAGATAGGAGATAGAGTATGGAAGAATGTCAAATGATAAGATATAGGAGAGAGGTTAAGAGAATTATAAAAGCTAGGATATAGGATAGAAGATAGATAGAAGATGGAAAAGTGGTTGGAGAGAGAACATGGGAGATGGGAGAGCGACAAATAACAGGATATGGGATATGGATGATAGGAGAGTGCCAGAAAAAATAAAACAAAAGATAGGAGAGTGCCACAGAAGGATGTGTCCCAAGAGAGAGGTTGTAGGATATTGAAAGAGAAAATCCTAACATAACTTCAGGAATATGACCTTTTGGAGAGGAGTTATTATGAAAGCAAGATAAAGCGACAAGGCATAGGACAAAGAAAAAGACAGAAGTGTAGGATATTGATAGGATTAGGAGATAAGCGAGAGAGAGAGAGAGAGAGAGAGAGAGAGAGAGAGAGAGAGAGAGAGAGAGAGAGAGAGACAGAGGGAGAGAGAGAGAGAGAGAGAAAGAAAGAGAGAAGATTCGAGATTAAGTGTCGAGGACCGGAAATGACGTCCGATCCGACAGACTTTCGGTGGATTGTGTAAATGGGAGAGCAGGCTTTGCATTGCAATTATTCGATGACCTTGTTGCATGACATTAGTGAAGTCTAAAGATATTTTTTTTTGTTTATCAGTGAGTAAGCTTTTATTTTTTTTAGCTTGATTTAGGGTTTAATACACATTATCCTTCTTATATCATTTTATTGTTTTTTGGTCTGTTTTGTCTAATGTTATCGTAAATTTGTCTTTCGTCGTAGTACAATATATGATACATATAATCCGCTTTCTACGCTGAAAATATGGCCCGCAATAACACTTCCGTTTATAGTTTTATATTCCCCAATTTCCCTCTTTTATTGGGATAGTTATTACACTATGTAAATCGTGACCTTAACGGACTTATACTGTATATATATATATTACGTATTATCCTTTCTTATATCATTTTATTGTTTTTTGGTTTTGGTCTGTTTTGTCTATTGTTATCATAAATTTGTCTTTCGTCGTAGTACAATATATGATACATATAATCCGCTTTCTACGCTGAAAATATGACCCGCAATAACACTTCCGCTTTATATAGCTTTTATATTCCACTCTTTTATTGGGATAGTTATTATAATCTATGTAAATCTGTGACCTTTAACGGACTTATATATATATATATATATATATATATATATATATATATATATATATATATATATATATATATATATATATATATATATACACACAAAAAGAAACAAAAAACATACATACATACACACATACACACACACACACATACACACACACACACACACACACATATATATATATATATATATATATATATATATATATATATATATATATATATATATATATATATATATATATATATATATATATATATATATATACATATATATATATATATATATATATACACACAAAAAGAAACAAAAAACATACATACATACACACATACATATATATATATATATATATATATATATATATATATATATATATATATATATATATATATACATATATATATGTTTATATGTTGATAAT
>BOPN01004323.1:42500-55000 GCA_017312705.2 Penaeus japonicus | reverse complement strand
TATATATATATATATATATATATATCTCTCTCTCTCTCTCTCTCTTTTTATCTATCTCTCTCTCTCTCTCTCTCTCTCTCTCTCTCTCTCTCTCTCTCTCTCTCTCTCTCTCTCTCTCTCTCTCTCTCTCTCTCTCTCTCTCTCTCTCTCTCTCTCTCTCTCTCTCTCTCTCTATGTCTCTCCCCCCTTACCCTCTCTCTCGCTCTCTTTCTTCCCCCACCCCTTTTTTCTCTCACTTTCTTCCCCCACCCTCCCCCCTCCCTTTCTCTTTCTCTCTCCCTCGCCTCGTGTTAGATGCAGTCGCGTCATTACCCTCCCCCCAGGCCTACTTCCCCCCCTCCCCCCCCCACCTCAAGGGAGAAGAGAGAGGGGGAAAAAAACAATAATAATGCCTAATATGATAAATAGCAGGCGGGCCACTCTCCTGACCAAAAATGGGGGATAAATCAGAAGAAATTGCTATAACCCCTGCCCGTCACCTTTTCCTACAGAGGAAAAGTAGCTTATATATCAAAGAATGGCTTTTTCTCCCCTCTCTTTTCCCCCCTTTTTTCGGTTTTGTGTGTCTCGTTTTCACTTCTCTTTTGGGTTTTGTTCTATTGCTGTTTTTTTGGCTTCTTTGTTTTATTTATTATTGTCGAAAATGTAAGAATATTTGGGATATATCATGATATTTGATTCTGTGTGTGTGAAAGGGGATGACCGTATTTTTCCCCTCTTTGAATATTCCCCTCTTTGGATATTTTCCTCTCTTCTTGTTCCCCTCCCCTGTCCTATTAATTCATCTTTTCCTATCTCTTTTCCTTCGTTTGTCTCCTATTTCTAATCCTTCCTTCGTTTTCGTCTTCCCTCTTCCTTTACTTTCTATCATTCGATTTTCATATTTTCCCCTCATTCTCCCCTCCTGTCTCCTTCGTCGCCCCTTGATTCTCCTTTACTGCTTGTTCTCTCTCTTTCTCTTCCTTTCCCTCTTTCCTTTCTTTCTTCCTTTTCCTTTCACGAACTCTCTCCCCCTTCATTTATCCTCTCTCCTTGCATCTTCCTCCAATTCCTTCCCTTTCGCTCCCTCTATCCTTTCCCCCTATTCCCTACCTAACCCCCTCCCCCTTTACCCCCTCCCTTTTTTCACCCCTCCACCTTCCCCTCCCTCCCATCCCCCATCCCCCTCCATCCCCCCTAATCCCCATCCCCCCTAATCCCCCCATCCCCCTCCACCCCCCCTTCCCCTCCATCCCCCCCAATCCCCCCACCCCCCCTTAAAACGTGTCCGTTCTTCATACCCCAACAATAAAAACCTCATGATGACTGTCACACTGATCTACAGCCCAAAGGGTGCAATGGGTCGGAAAATGCGGTAATAACAGCAGAGTGTCGGGGCAGAAACGCTCCCGACTGACCCTGATAGATGGCGGTGGCTCTGGGGGGGAGGGGAGGGGTAAAGGGGGAGGGAGAGGGGAGTGTGAGGAGGGTAAAGGGAGGGAAGGGGGAGAGGGGAGTGTGAGGAGGGTAAAAGGGGGAAGGGGAGGGGAAGGATGTGAGAGGGTAAGAGGGAGGGGAAGGGAGGGATGTGAGGGAGTAAAAGGAGGGGGGAGGGGGGAGGGGATGTGAAGGAGGGTAAAAGGGGAAGGGGGAGGGGGGAGGGGGAGGAGTGGGTGCGAGGAGGGTAAAAGGGGGTGAGGGGGAGGGGAGGGGAGGATGTGAGGAGGGTAAAGGGGGGAGGGGGAGTGGAGGGGAGGGTACGAGGAGGGTAAAGGGTAGGAGGGTTAGAGGGTAAGAGGTGAGGGAGAGGTGAGAGAGGGGGAGATTCGAGGGGGCTGGGAGAGAGAGGGGGGTTGGGGTTAGAGGAAGGGGAAGCGGGGTAAGGGTGAGCGAGGGTATTAAGAGGAAGGGGAAATAGTGGGACGCGAGGGTTTTAAGGGGAAGGGGAACGGGAAAGAGTGTAGTAAAAGGGGTAAGGGATATTGGGTGTGTGTAAAAGGAAAGTCGGAAAGGGAAAGGGGCGAATAATCGGAGAGAGAGAGAGAGAAGAGAGTAGGAGAAAGAAGAGAGGAGAGAATGAAAGAAAATGGAAGAAGGGAAAGAGAGGGATAAACGAAAATGGAAAAGACTGGAGAAGCTTAGGATAAAAAAAAGAAAAAGGAAATGAATGAAGATGTTAGAAAATAGCGATAAAAATATAAAAATAAACAAGAAAAGAAAACATAGAGAGAAGATATACAATAGGAAATAGATATAGATATAAAAGAGATATATAATCTTAATCACAATATACGAATATTGTTTTATCAATAATAAGAAAAACAGCAATGCGTCATATTATTACAAAGCATTTTGGCAAATGAATCTGTTTCTGTGACATCTCTTTTCAGTGTCGAAAGAGTCAAAAATTGTGTCACTCATGTGTGGCATAAATACAAATGTCTAGCAATATTTCATCGCGAAAACGTACGATTAAGCAGCAAATCGAGCGGATATGATCATAACGCTGATTATAACAGGTTTGAAGGATAGACTTTTAAATGCATTAGAAGAAAATAAATTACATCTTTTTTATATATCTGTGTTAAAAAATAGCATGATAGGTAACACACACACACACAAATACACACAAACACACACACAAACACACAGCAACACACACACACAAACACACAGCAACACACACACACACACACAAACACACATACGCAAACAAAGCAAAAACAGACACAGATACATCTACATGCACACACATCATCACACTTTCTCCCCAAATAAAAGACAAATTCTAAATTCAGTTCTATCTACATCAGTGACATCTATACCCATATCAAGATACTAAGCTATACTATTATGTCCTCAAAACATCCATCAAACAGGTTATCGACACTGTGTTCTTTGTCAAAAAATAAAAAAAATGTCAAAGAAAGAAAGCGAGAGAGAGAGAGAGAGAGAGGAAGAGAGAGAGAGAGAGAGAGAGAGAGAGAGAGAGAGAGAGAGAGAGAGAGAGAGAGAGAGAGAGAGAGAGAGAGAGAGAGAGAGAGAGAGAGAGAGAGAGAGAGGGAGAGGGAGAAAGAGAGAGAGAGAGAGAGAGAGAGAGAGAGAGAGAGAGAGAGAGAGAGAGAGAGAGAGAGAGAGAGAGAGAGAGAGAGAGAGAGAGAGAGAGAGAGAGAGAGAGAGAGAGAGAGAGAGAGAGAGAGAGAGAGAGAGAGAGAGAGAGAGAGAGAGAGAGAGAGAGAGAGAGAGAGAGAGAGAGAGAGAGAGAGAGAGAGAGAGAGAGAGAGCGTGAGAGCGAGAAAGCGAGCGAGAGAGAGAGAGACAGCGTGTTGCGCCACAAGAGAAGACGGCAACAAAAGGGACTCAACACACAAAGACGTTAACGATCGTCTTCTCGAAGCCAAACCTCACGCATGTCAACACCAGCCTCATACCTCATGCTTCGTCGCTGATAACTCCATGCCTCATCCCTTATACCTTATACTCTCTTCCTTTACTAATGAGAGAGAAGGAAGAGGATGGAGGTTGGGTTGGGTACCTGAGGCTTGTTTTGAAATACTTATGTTTGGTTTAATTCGAAAGGGATTTGGAAATTGTGACTAGTTTCTTGATCTTTCTTTCATTTTCTCCTTCTCTCTCTCTCTCTCTCTCTCTCTCTCTCTCTCTCTCTCTCTCTCTCTCTCTCTCTCTCTCTCTCTCTCTCTCTCTCTCTCTCTCTCCCTCTCCCTCTTTCTCCTGTCTCTCTCTCCCTCTAAGGGGAAAGAAAAAGATAACCAAACCACCATAAACAACCAGAAGGGAGACCCCTCCCCCTTTCCTCCTCCCTCCACACCCACAGCTCACCCCCCCCCCCTCCTAGACCCCAAGCCCATCGACGTTCCTTCAAGGCGACCCGGAGACCCCATTCCTTCTGCCAAGGAGGAGTCGCCTCTCGTTCGGAATTGCCAGGCGTGTCAGGTTCCATTCTCGCCGATCAAACCCTATCCCCCGAGCGCCTATACTGCCATCAGCTCCTTGTATATACGACCCCCATACGTCACGCGCCACAGAAAGGCTTCCAACTCATTGTCATCCCCGAAACCAATAGCCGAAGGGAAGAAACGGCGAAAACTGCCAAATTTGGCCCCCTCTCCCTTGACACCCGCGCTCACAAATGGGCCGAAGGAGCGGGTCGGAAGGGCGTAGGGGGGGGTGGACGGGGGGCGGAGGGGTGGGAGGAGAGAGGTTCGGATGGGAGGGGATGGATAGGAGGGGCGAGGAGGGGAGGAGGGGATAAGGGATGGGAGGGGAAGGGAGACAGAGAGTCGTACACTCCATCACGATTTCCAATAGACGAGGGAGTAAATGGACTAAAAGAGGGAAGAAGGAAAGAATGGAAGCACGTTCCTGAATCCCCTCCCCCTCCCCCACCCCTTTCCCCACCGACCCTCCCTCCCTCCCTCCCTTCCTCCCTCCCTCCCTCCCTCCCTCCTCCACACTTCCTACCACCACTACCGGTTCCAGTCTGGTGGTAGATGAGGATATAACAGTGCAGTCTCGCATCACCTTCTTCACGGGCGAGGGGCAAAGGGTGATTACTTCCATCATCTCAGAGGGGAGAGGTTAGGTTAGGTAGGCCGGCTTCATCACAGAGAGGGGAAAAGAGGTTGGAATTTCAGTGTCTTGTTGGGGAGATGAGGGTCGACGGCGGCCTGCTGAAGGGATCTCGAGATTTACTGCTTCACTACAGAGCTCGCACCTCGATCGTGGTTAAGGAGCAGACAGGGGCAAGGGAAGGGTGGAAGGGAAGAAGGGAAGGGAGAGGAAAGAAGAAGAGGAGGAAGATGGGGTGGAGGAGGAGGAGATTAAGGAAGAAGAAGAAGAAGACGAAGATGGGGTGGGGAAGGTGGAGAGGAAGGAAGAAGAGGCGGAGGATGGGTAGGATGGGGAATAAGAGGGAGAAGAGATGGAATAGGAGGAGGAATGGGAGGAAGAAGAGGAGGAATATGGGTTGGAGAAGGAGAAAGATGTAGATACTCTGCAATAGGAGGAGGAGGGAGAAGAAGAAAGAAGAGGAGGAGGAGGAAGAAAAAATATGAAGAGGAAAAGAAGGAAGAGGAAAAGGGTATAGGAGGAAGAGGACGATATGGATCAGTAAGAGGAAGGAAGGAGGTTGGAGCTATACCACAGCCAAGGGTGTTGATAAAAGATTGAAAATTACAATATCAAGAAGAGAGAAATAATCACGCTCTTGTAGCTAAATGAAATATCTACACGCAATTCCATCAACCAGGATGAGTTAAGTAACCCATCTCCTTAGCCTCTTCTTCAAAATAAGGGCACATTTATTCACACTATGCCACCAAAAAGCACAGAAGGAAGAAGTACTTTGAGAGTGAACGAAAGAGAGCGACGCACTATAACGACACTGGGGAGTAACTGTCCTGAAAAGACGGTAACAAAATATCCATCTTATACCACTCGAGGATGAAGTGCTTCACATTTATCTAAGTCAAGAACCTGAGCTTCTTAACGTGCCGGCAAACAGGTTCTTTATCTGGCCATGACAACCGGAAACGCCTCGAGTCCGATAGCAATTTACATTTCAAATGCCACGGAAACTTTTGCTGTTCGTCAACGGGAGGAAAGACATGGTGGCGTTCTTTTTTTTTTTTCTTCGTCTTCTTCTTCCATTTCTTTTCTTTTCTTTGTCTTTCTCGTTCTTGTTTTCTCTCTTCCTCGTTTTCTCTTTCTACTTCTCGTTTTTTTTTTCTTTTTCTTTTCTCGTGCTCTCTCTTTTTGTATCTTTATCTCTCTCTGTCTATCTCTCTCTTTAGGTCTTTCTCTCTCTCTCTAGGTCTCTCTCTCTCTCTCTCTCTATCTATCTATCTATCTCTATCTATCCATATCTCTCCCTCTCCTCTTCCTTCTCCTTCTTCTTGTCTCTCATCATCCCATAGAGAGAGAAAAAAAAATAAAATGAAAATGAAAAACAGAATCAGGTTCGAGGACAGCACAGCGGTCGGCGTTAACTAGGCCGAGGCAATTAGCAGGCCTAGAGGAAATTGAAGCCTACACTAATGAGGTTACGCCCTTCTCGACGGTCGTCAGCAAGGTGGTTAGGCCTTCGGGTTCGGTTACAAGAACGTTCTCGAAGTGTCTGTCCGAGTGGGGAAACATCGCTTGTCTCCGGTCTGAGTTTTGTTTCCTTTCTCTGTCTGTTTGTCTGTTTTATTTTTTTTTTTTTTTTTCTGTCGAGGCTGCCTGTTATGTTTCTGTCTCTGTCTGTCTGTTTCTTGTGTGTGTGTTTTTTTGTTTTTTTTTCTTTTATCTTCTTGTCGAGGTCGGTGTTTCTGTGTCCCTGTCTATCTGTCTGTTTGCCTGCATGTCTGTCTCTGTGTCTTTCTGTCTCTTTCTTTCTTTCGCTTCTGCCTGTCTGTTTCTCTCTCTCTCTCTTTCTCTTTCTCTCTCTCTCTCTCTCTCTCTCTCTCTCTCTCTCTCTCTCTCTCTCTCTCTCTCTCTCTCTCTCTCACACACACACACACACACACAAACACATATATTGAATCTCTACCCCCCCCCCCCCCCCTCTTCCCTTTTCCGTGCCAGCCGCAAGTGCCGCCGGTGTCGAAGGGTGTCCGGTGACAAAGACCCGCGAAGCCGCCGCTGGAAATGATCGCTAGTGTCCTAATCCAAGATGGCCGCCACCGCTTCGAGACGGACAGATAAATCCTTCTCGCTGATCGCTTCGCCGGTGACTGGTGAGTGATGAGTCGGCGAGTGGTGGTGGGTAATGAGTGAGGATGAGTTGGCGAGTGATGAGTTCGCAAATTATGAGTCGGCGAGTGATGAGTCCGCAAATGATGAGTCAGCGAGTGATGAGTCCGCAAATGATGAGTCGGCGATGATGAGTCCGCAAATGATGAGTCAGCGAGTGATGAGTCCGCAAATGAGGAGTCGGCGATGATGAATCCGCAAATGAGGAGTCGGCGATGATGAGTCCGCAAATGATGAGTCAGCGAGTGATGAGTCCGCAAATGATGAGTCAGCGAGTGATGAGTCCGCAAATGATGAGTCAGCGAGTGATGAGTCCGCAAATGATGAGTCAGCGAGTGATGAGTCCGCAAATGATGAGTCGGCGAGTGATGAGTCCGCAAATGATGAGTCAGCGAGTGATGAGTCCGCAAATGATGAGTCAGCGAGTGATGAGTCCGGTAAATGATGAGTCAGCGAGTGATGAGTCCGGGTAAAATGATGAGTCGGCGATGATGAGTCCGCAAATGATGAGTCGGCGAGTGATGAGTCCGCAAATGAGGCGTCGGCGATGATGAGTCCGCAAATGAGGCGTCGGCGATGATGAGTCCGCAAATGATGAGTCGGCGAGTGATGAGTCCGCAAATGAGGAGTCGGCGAGTGATGAGTCCGCAAATGATGAGTCGGCGATGATGAGTCCGCAAATGATGAGTCGGCGATGATGAGTCCGCAAATGATGAGACGGCGAGTGATGAGTCCGCAAATGATGAGTCGGCGATGATGAGTCCGCAAATGAGGCGTCGGCGATGATGAGTCCGCAAATGATGAGTCGGCGAGTGATGAGTCCGCAAATGAGGCGTCGGCGATGATGAGTCCGCAAATGATGAGTCGGCGATGATGAGTCCGCAAATGATGAGACGGTGAGTGATGAGTCCGCAAGATGATGAGTCGGCGATGATGAGTCCGCAACGATGAGTCGGCGATGTCTCTCTCTCTCTCTCTCTCTCTCTCTCTCTCTCTCTCTCTCTCTCTCTCTCTCTCTCTCTCTCTCTCTTTCTTTCTCTCTCTCTCTCTCTCTCTCTCTCTCTCTCTCTCTCTCTATCTATCTATCTATCTATCTTCACACACACACACATACACAAATACATATACTGAATCTCTGCCCCCCCCTCTCTTCCCTTTTCCGTGCCAGCCGCAAGTGCCGCCGGTGTCGAAGGGTGTCCGGTGACAAAGACCCGCGAAGCCGCCGCTGGAAATGATCGCTAGTGTCCTAATCCAAGATGGCCGCCACCGCTTCGGGACGGACAGATAAATCCCTCTCGCTGATCGCTTCGCCGGCGACTGGTGAGTGATGAGTCGGCGAGTGGTGGGTAATGAGTGAGGATGAGTTGGCGAGTGATGAGTCCGCAGATGATGAGTCGGCGAGTGATGAGTCCGCAAAGGATGAGTCGGCGAGTGATGAGTCCGCAAATGTTAAGTCGGCGAGTGATGAGTCCACAAATGATCAGTCGGCGAGTGATGAGTCCGCAAATGACGAGTCGGCGAGTGATGAGTCCGCAAATGATGAGTCGGCGAGTGATGAGTCCAGATTATGAGTCGGCGAGTGATGAGGCGATTAGTGATGACATCGCTTCGTAGTGACCGGCGTTTCCGTGGAACTTGTCACTCCCTTTGAGGCCGAGAGATGCTGGTGTCGGGTTCCGCTGATGCTACTTCGCTGAGAGAAGAAGGAAGCTGTCGTGAGAACCGTGATTTTCATTTGATTTTTTTTTTCTTTCTTTTTTTAAGAAGTTTCCCTTTTCTTTTTTACTTTTTATAAGTTTCGACCTTCTAATTCTTTTTTATTTGTATAACTATTTTGTTTTTCAAAATGTCTTTTCTTGTTTGTATATTATCTGTAAGGTAAGTTTTTTTTTCCTTGTATTTAACAGAAATTAAAAGTTCCAATATGGGAAAAACATTAAGATAAAATATTAGAACACACACACACACACACACACACACACACACACACACACACACACACACACACACACAAACCCACACAGACACACACACACACTCAAACCATAAGTCCATTCCCAAGAAAACCTTGGAAAATCCCTCGTCACGCACTCTATCCCTTTGTCACATTCATCTATATTTCCCGACGTCGTCAGTGTAACCTGACATACCTCACCCTCCCCTTTCCTGCCACCCCCCCTTTCCTCCTTCTTCTGTTCTTCCTTTCCTTTTCCCCTTCCCCTCCCTCCCCCTCTCTCTCCTCGTTTATTCCCATTTCTATTCCTCTTCCTTTCTATCTCCCCCTCCTTTCTATTCCCCTCCCTTCATCTGCCCTTCCTCTCCCCTTCGTTCGCCTCCTTCCCCGTCTCCTTCGCCCCCTACCCCGTCATCCCCTTCTCTTCTACATCTTCCCCTTCTCCCCCTCTTCTACCCTTCCCCTCCCCTCCCTTCCTCACCCCCCATCCCCCGTCCCCCTCCTCATCTGCCCTTTTCCCCCTGCACCGGAAGAACCTAATATATTCGGCTGCAGATGAACCGCATGAACGGGTGTGAACAGGGAGGAAACAGGCCTAAGATTTCAAAGTTCCCGCCGTGATAGACGAGACAGCCCGTGAAAAAGCTTTGGCGCAAAAGGCGACGACGAATCGAACGCTGGAAATGAGCGCTTGTTCGGCGCGGATGTATATGTGGGAAGGAACCGTGTTTTTTTTCGGAAATGTCCTTCTTCTCCTTTTTTTCTACAGGAATATTTTTCTTTCATGGCTTTTTGGCACATGTTTTTTTTATGTTTTTTTCTTGTATTTTATTTGAGAAAATGCGTTTGATTAAATGTGTTCGAATGAAAGGGAAACATTTCCTGTCAGTTAGCTTGTAATTCAGCAAAGAAGAAGAAAGAAAAAGTAGGTAAGGAAGAGGAAGAGGGGGGGGGGGAGTGAAGGAGGGGAATGATGATGATGATAACAATAATGATCATGATGATAATAATAATTTTCATGATAATAACGATAATAGTACTGATGATGATGATGATGATGATAATAACAATAATAAAAAAGCAGTAATAAGGATAATAATGATAATGATTATGGTGATAATACTAATGATAATAGTATTGATAATAATAATGATGGTAATGATAATAATGATAATGATAGTAATAATAATAATGATAATGATAATTATGATGATAATAAAAATAACAATGATATTACTACTACTCCTAATAATGATAACAATGATAATGATAATGATAACAATAATTATAATAATGTCAATAATAATGGTTTTAATAATAAGACGAAAAAGGGAGAAGGGGAAGGGGAGGAGGAGGAGGAAAAGGAGAGGAAGGAAGAAGAAGAAGAAGAAGAAGAAGACGAAGAAAGAGAAGGAGAAGAAAATGATGAAGAAGAAGAGTGGAGAAAAATAAAATAAAAAGTGAAGAAGAAAAAGTGGAAGAAAAAGAAAAATACTGAAGAAAAACAAAAAGAAGCAAGAGAAAAAGAATAAGAATGGAAAAGAATATGGAAAACAAAGGAAAAATAAGTAAGAAAAAAAGAAAAATAAGATAAGACGAAACAATACAAAACAAAAATAAATAGATAAATAAATAATAATAATAAAGAAATATATCTCCAATTCCTTTGCCAAAAGAGTTTTCCACCAGTGCATATTCTATCCTCGCAGTTGTCTCTTCACGTTCATGTTACTAAAAATAATCCATAAGGAAACACATTCGAGATTCATTCCATAACCTTTAAATTTTTTAGATGTTATTCATTTATTGCTAAAGGCTGTACACTGTATATTGCATCGTTCTTTCAGAGTTAGGTTCAAATATTCAATTCTTTAGGAAATTATATTTTTATGAGTTATGTTTTTAGGATGTATTATGTATTAGGAGATGATATATCTTTTATGGTTATTTTCAAAGTTATATTTTTCTTAGTACCTTAATATTTCATTACGTTGTATTATAAGATGATCAACATCAAGATTTAATTTTCAGATCATAAGATCTTAAGAAAACTTAAAAGGGAATAGAAAAAAAAGGAAAGGTATATCAATATTACATTTGCAAGGAGTTTTAATCAATAAATATTATTTTCCATTATTCCTGACGGTTCATATAATTGTCTCGTAGATCAACAAACAAAAAAATCTGCTCATATAACTTATCTTTATTCAATATGTTGCTAAATTTTGTGCAGATCTTTGTAGTATATATATTCTTTTCTTTCTTTTTTTTTACATTATATAACATCCCTTCATCAATGTGACATTTGACCGATTAGAATATTTATCTTCTGGTGTGGTAGTCTGGCTTCCAACCTGCCAGATCGATTTGTCTACTTGAATATCTTTATTTCTTATTTTCTTCTTCTTCTTCTTCTCTTCTTTCTTTCTCTTCTTTCTTCTTCTTCTTCTTCTTCTTCTCTTCTTCTTTCTTCTTCTTCTCTTCTCTTTTCTCTCTGTCTATCTCTGTCTATATATCTGTCTATCTATCTGTCTATGTATCCATGCATCCGCCTATCTCTCTCTCTCTCTCTTTTTCTGGATGTCTTTCTCTTTGTCTCGCCTTTTTCTTCCCGTCTGACCCTCTCATCTCTCTCTCTCTCTCTCTCTCTCTCTCTCTCTCTTACACACACACACACACACACACACACACACACACACACACACACACACACACACACACATACACACACACACATATATATATATATATATATATATATATATATATATATATATATATATATATATATGTATATATATATCTATATATGTATATATATGTATATATATATATATATATATATATATATATATATATATATATATATATATATATATAACACACTGGCAGCGAGCGGGTGCGGGCGTGTGTGTATGTGTACATATATATGTATACATATCCCTATCTCTATCTCTCTATAGATCTATCTCTCCGTGTCTACTGTATCTCTCTGAATGTTCCCACTTCTCTCTCTGTCTGTCTCTTGGACATCAATTCATACCTGCAGTATCATTAACATTACCTTCATTATATACATTCCATTCGTATGCATTATTACTATCAAAGTCATTACCCTCCTTTTGTTGCTATGCTCATAAACATTCATATCATGAAAATTATCTAAGCTACAAATATCGTTACACTTGCGTCACGAATGACATCAATAATTTAGATGGTATCGCATTTTTAATGGCATAACAAGGGGAATTCCGGTCTAATGTCATTTCTATTATGTGGTCGAAGAACAACAGCAGCTGTGGTTGCTGTCTTATGCGCTGTGAAGTACTGCAGACTGTGGTGAAAGGTGGAGAGTGGAGGGTGGAGGGTGGAGGATGGAGGGTGGAGGGTGGAGGGTGGAGGGTGGAGGGTGGGGGGTGGAGGGTGGAGGGTGGAGGGTGGAGGGTGGAGGGTGGAGAGAGAGGTACGAGAGGAGGGGGAAGGGAGAGAATGTTAAGGAGGAGATGGAGGAGGGCGAAGATGGATTAGAAAATGGTGATAGCGATGGAGAAGGAGAGAAGGGAGGAAAGGAAAGTAGTATGAAGAGGTAGGGTGAAAGAGAATCAATGAGAAGGAATGATGGAGAATGGAGAAGGGAAAGAGAGGAGTAGAAAGTGAAGAATGAGGAGGAAAAGATGGAGGAGGGGGAGAAAAAAATGAAGGAGAAGGAGAGGGAGTAGGAGGGGAGGATGGGGTAGGAGGGAGGGGGTTATATATAGCCACATAATCCAACATAAACGAAGCTCCGCGGCCATAACAAGGGCAGAGCGCTCGT
>BOPN01004323.1:22500-27500 GCA_017312705.2 Penaeus japonicus | reverse complement strand
TGTGGCATTTATGAGATTGAAAATGAGATAGGGGGAGGGGGGGCGTAGTGAACCCAACAACACTAATTAGACTTGGATTTTAAAAACACAATCCTTTCCCAGCGCCGAATGATTTATTTATATCACATACTTTCCTCTCCTCCTCCTGTCCTTCCTTCTCTCTATTTACTCATTTATCGCTTCGTGTCGCTTACATACGTGACGTCTTCAACCTAATCCACAATCCCTTTTCACTCTAATTTTTTTCTTGTTTATTTTTCCCAATTTCTCTCAAGTTGCTTGTTCGTGATGAAAAACATACCTACCTTATGAAGAGGAACACGAAGGACTATAACTTACTGACGTGTTGAAGTCTCCGAAATTCTTCCTTATGGATTATCCTTCGTTTTGAAGTTTTGATATTTACTTCGGCCTGTGCTGGAATATCATATTGAAAAGAATTTATAATATATATTGCATATCAAAGAAATATAATGCTTTATTTTTCTTTTAGTATAGTATTCTTGGTATAACCACAAGCAACCGAATTAAAGTGAAAAGGACAGAAAATATATGAATATATTCATACATGTATACATGTATTTTGCGTTTGCATATCTTCGCATTCTAGATTTATTCCTAATTCAATACATATTTAGTCATTATTATTACTTTTTACCTTATTTTCAGATTGGTGACTTTTAAGTTATCATAATTGTTATTATTGTTAGTAACATCATTATTAATATTATTGTTATGACTATCATTATCATCACTATCATTTCTATTGTTATTATTATTATTGACATTACTATTATCACTGTCGTTATTTTTATTATCATAATTATTATTAGCAATAGCAATGTTATTATCAACGTTTTTTATTATGCGTAACATTGTCATTATCATCATCATTGCTATCGTTATCATAATTAATACCATTTTATCCTTATCATTACTGTTATCATTCTTATCATTATTGCTATCATTATTACTATCATTATTAATCATTATTGTTATCTTTAGTATTATTGTTATCATAATTATCATTATGATCCTATTTTTGTTGTTGTTATTATAAACTATCATCATTATCATTATTATTATCATTGTTATTATCATTACTGTTATCATTATCATTTTTATCATTATGAATATTATTATCATTATCATTACCATCCCCATTATTATTATTGTTATCATTATCATTGTTATTCTTATTGTTATTATCTTTATTTTCATTATTATAATCACCATTATCATTATTATAATTTTTGTAATATTTATTATTATTATCAATATTATTTTTGTGATCATTATTGTCATCAAAATCATTATCATTATCAATTTGATATCATTATGATTTTAATGTCATTATCATTATTATTATCATCATTATCATTATTGTTAAGATAATTATCGTTACTATTATTATCTTTAGTATTATTATCATCATTATCATTATCATAATTATCATTATTGTTATCATTTTATTTATTATCATAATGATAATTATCATCCTTTTGTCATCCTCATTGTTATTATCATCATGATTACAATCGTCCTTTATATCACTATCATCATTACTATCATCAACATAATTGTCATCATTATTATTGCTATTAACATTATCATACATATCATCACTACTATTATGATGATCATCATAATTATTATCCTCATTGATATCAATATTCTTATCATGATCATAATTATCATCACTATCATCAAAATTCTCCTCCTTGAAATTATTATTGTTATTGTTTTTCCTTATTAGTGTGATTATCATTATCACTTGGTTGATTATCATACTTGTTGTATAGCAGTATAATGATAATAGTGATTATTATTATAACTATTGTCAAAAAAAAAGTCATCTTCATTATCATTATCATTACTACCAATAGTGTTAGTATTACTATCCTTATCACTATCATTATCATTTTATCGATATGATAATCCTTATTGTCATTATTGTTATCAACACTATCATCATCTTCATTATAAAAACTGTTATTATTGCTGTTGTCATCATCATTATATGTATTTAATCATTATCATTATTTTGACATTATCATTAACTTCATTGATTATGTTGCTTATATTGTTATTACTACAATTATACTTGCTATCGTCATCTCTGTTATTACAATCATTAGTATAAGTATTACCTTTGCTGTTACTATTGTTAATACTACTATTACTATCATTACTATCATCATTATCACAATATACATCACAGTCTCCCTCATGGTGATAACACAAAACATTAAACATTTAAATCCTAGGTAAATATTTAACATTTCATCCTAGGTAATTAAGCATTTAAATATTTCATTCTAGGTAATCTATTCAATTTTCATTAACTAGTATCTCGATCGTATGTAAAGATTTTAGAAGCTTAAATGTAACCCGTTGATTAAAAGCGAGAGAAGTAACTAAACCATTGTTGCTTATTTGGAAAATTGTTGAAAATGATACCAATTTAGCAATATTAAAGATAAAACACTCTACCATGTTGATAAATTGACTGGAAGACTCAGTAAACATGTATTGATCTATTTTGAGAATTGTCTTTTTTCGTTTTTGTCTTTCTATCAATACCAATATTTTAAAAAGAACAGTGGAATAATTATATATAGTTTATCATGATATACAAACTTGAGGGTTTATATAAAGAAAAGAAATATTGCATATAAATATTCATTCACCTTCACTACCGGAATTTAGTAGTTATATCCTTCCTATTATCAATGATTGCATTACAGAGGAATAAGCAAATCATAAAAAATGAAACTACAACAAAAGAAGAGATTTAGAAACAAAAGAGAATGAGGGAGAGAGAGAGAGAGAAAAAATAAAAATTACCGTCTACCTCTCCCGCCCCTCCATCTATCACTATATCAGAAACTAAATATAATATTTTCACTTTTATTTACACAACCACTAATCTTTCACTCTCTCCTCTCTTTTTTATCGTGGATTATATACGATAAAAGGCCAAGCTTGTCTCGGTTGTTCAGTCTTATCTAAGAATTTATTATCATAGACAATTTTCTTTAAGACACAATAACTAGCTGTAGTGTGCAGTGTCTCGTCAAAATTAGGTCTTTGTGTTGATATAGTGGACATGTATTTATGCAAATATTGGTTCACTGACTGAATACACCACAATATCTCTTTCTCTCTCTCTCTCAGTTACATGCTGAGAGAATATCTTCGTAAATCCAAATACTAAAGGTGGATTTCCTTAAATAAATATTAATGCTTTATTGCGCTCTCGCCAACAATGCTTGAACTTGCAAATATTGTTGCATTTAAAGGATTTGTTTTCGTGTGTTGTTTTTGGTATCTCCCGGTTAAGAAGCGTTTTTTTTTTTTTTTTTGTAAATCAAGATGATGATGATGATGATGTGTGTGTGTGTGTGCTTCGATACCGTGTTAGGAATTTGATGTATCCAGATTTACGATTCTTCTGGGATATTACGACGCTGGCTACACTAGAAATGTCGGTTATATGAATAAATATGTATGTAAGTGTGTGTGTGTGTGTGTGTGTGTGTGTGTGTGTGTGTGTGTGTGTGTGTGTGTGTGTGTTTAAACAGAGATAGAGACAGACAAACAGACAGAGAGATGTGTGTGTATGTATCTTTATTTTCCTTTTCCTACACTAGGATATCAAACGTAAGTACGAGTTACACGTCACAGTATCCTTAGTAAACTGACTCAACAAAGTCACTTCAGGCATTTGTGCATGATAACTTTCTACAACATATTCACAACCTAAATCGTTGCATAGTCTGATCAACAAAGCCAGTATCCACATGCATGTCGAGACTAGCACTCGCAGATTTGCAACTTTAATGCAAGATGACGCCAGGCAGCTACTCTATGTGCGCCCTTGCAACATATTAACAACATGTTTACAACATAATCCCCTCCCCTTCACCTGACTCTTCCTACTTCTTCTCCTCACCTGGAATCTCCCTCACCTACCATCTCGTTCCCTCCCCCTTCCCCTCACCTATCACCTTTTAATCCTCCCCTATACCTCCCACCCCCACTTATCTACCCCTTCCCCCTCTCTTCACCTGCCACCTCATCCCCCTACCACTTCTCTTCACCTATCACCTCATCCTCATCCTCCCCGCTCCCCTCTTCACCTACCCCCCCACCCCCCATCTTCACCTGCCACCTCTTTCTCCTTCTTGAGTTGATGACGTAGCCTTTCCACGCTTAGCCACCCTCACCCCAACCACAGAGCAGTGCCCAGGTTTGTTATCTGTTATCACCTCCCATGAACGCCACCTGCTACTTTTCACGGTTATCTGACTCGGCGTGTAAGCACATCGCATATTTTTGGCAGTTATCTTAACCGTACGTTCATGGTGCCTGCATATTCGCCGGGCCCGTTATCTATGCTATCTTTGCGAGAAATACTGCATATTACTTCTTGCCTTTGATATTGGAACTCTACTTACGAGCATCCTCCCTACTCCCTCACTATCTCTAAAGCATCCCCCTTCCCCTTCCCCCCCCCCTCAAAAAAAAAAAAAAAAAAAAAAAAAGAGCGTCTGTGATGCAACTTCCCCGGCCACTATCTCAAGCAGACTTACGACTCGCCCCGTGTGATTTTCTCGCCTCGGTGTCCAAGCTATACTTAGGACTCCGCCGCGTATTACTTCTCGCCTCGCTATCTGTTGTATATGTGCGACTCACCTGACTATTAGTTCTCACCTGCGCTGTGTTCCCGGGTCATCACGGGGCCCACAACCTGTCCTTATCGCGGTCGAGGCTCGATATCATCTGGGCGAGCGCGCATTCTCTCACGCGCTCCCCGCCCGCCGTTGCATGAGCCGCTCGGGGCGGTACTTCTCCATAATAGATCGCGCCATATTAGCCGCAGATAATAACAGACGGTACTCAGAAAGGTGCCAAGAGTGATACATAATGGAAGATGAAAGTCCAGATGAGAATCAAGACCGATAAGGTAATGATTATGTTTATCGTAATTTACGCTC
>BOPN01004323.1:0-2500 GCA_017312705.2 Penaeus japonicus | reverse complement strand
CATTGAGTTTGGCGACACATCTCGTAATTACGTCTGTTGTCACCCAGACCCACTGTCTTCGTGGATGACATGTATTTTAATGCTATACCTGTCATATCTTTCATTATGTCCGTAATTGGCAATTCAATTCCTATTGGAGATGGAGAATAAAACTTTCTTTATTTCTCTTTTTTTTTATTTGCAAATAAGGAAATTCTTCTTTTTTTTTTATCTGTGCGTGTAAAGGACCTCTCACTTTCCTGAGTCAAGGATCTCACTAAAGGAATTCTAAATACACATTAAGCTTCATACTATTTTCTTCTTGCAGTGTGTGCCAGGGAGATAATCGCCCTCTTTACTTTCTTTTACAACCCAAAAGTATTCAAGATTTTTAACCACGATATCATAACGTAGCTCCCAATCCTCCGCCTTTTTTTTCTCTCTCTCTTCGCGAGTGTGTGAGGGGGGGAGGGGGAAGGGAGGGAGGGAGAAAAGAGGAGGAGGAGGAGGAGGAGGAGGAGATGGGGAGGGAGGGAAAGAGGAGGGGTAAAGGAACTCTAATAACGTGCAAAAGCAACAGATTCGGAAAGAGAAAGTTACGGAGCATTTATTTCGAGACGTCCCGTAAATGTTTCCCAGTCGCGGATGCTATTCTAAAATGTAAAGTAAAAGGGATCCGATAAATAGCAAGAGAAAGAGGAGAGAGACGAAGGGGAGGAGGAAGAGGAGTAAGGGAAAGCTTCAAAGATGGAGCGATAAAGACCGCGAGAGAGAGAAAAAAGAGAGAGAGAGAGAGAGAGAGAGAGAGAGAGAGAGAGAGAGAGAGAGAGAGAGAGAGAGAGAGAGATAAGAGAAGATTTAAGAAAGAAGACTACGGGGCGGCAGTTCATTAAGATAGTGCGGTCAAGATAAAGAGCTTGTTCACTAATTAAGCCCAGGGACCCGCGTTGAGGGCTGATTTATATTCGATTTTGAGCCCATGTTATTCCATTAATAGCTGGGTTTTTTTTCTCTCTCTCTTTTTTTTTTTTTTTGGGGGGGGGGGGGGGGCGTAGGACTTCTCTGACTTTGGTGTTTGGAGTCTAAAGGCACGAAAGTCTGTGTTATTACACTGGACATATGTTCTATTGCTCTCTCTCTCTCTCTCTCTCTCTCTCTCTCTCTCTCTCTCTCTCTCTCTCTCTCTCTCTCTCTCTCTCTCTCTCTCTCTCTCTCTCTCTCTCTCTCTCTCTCTCTCTCTCTCTCTCTCTCTCTCTCTCTCTCTCTCTCTTTCATCTTAATTGATGTGTTTTGGCAAAGGCAAACAGTTTCGAGTGAAATGAGGTGAAGCATCAAACATTCAGTGTCAATTACCGATAAGTTGTTGCCCCTCTACTACCCCCACCCCCCTCCTCCTGGCAAGAATGTCTCTGAGATGTTCCTGATTCTTCTTTTTTTTTCTCAAAGGCAAGGCTGAACTCGGCGTTCTCTTATGATCTACGATAGCGTTCTTTCCGGGAATTTTCAGGAGTTCTCTGTCGCGTCGAGACGGGGGGACGCGACGGCTGGGAAAGGACGAGGGAATATCACAGCGAAACCCGGAATAAATTAGATTTAGCTTCTGTATAATTGAGTGGCTGGAAACCCCCACTGTTCCTTGTGATTTATACAGCCTTACTGTTGGGATTTTATGACGTTATGTTTATTCTAGGAGCTTCTGTATATTACTCCTTGAGGCGAGAGGGACGTAACCCGCACGGGGGACGTCGAGGAAAAAGGGGCCTAATGTCGGGTTACGATAAGAACCGTTATTTCCAAAGGCGAAAGCGGATTCAAGGACATTTCTTCGAGGGAGAAGAAGATGCGTATTTCGAGTTCCCTTAAAGAATTTTAATGACGTAATTCATTTCATGGCTTTCGTTGGCGTTATTAGGAAGATACGTGATATTACCATCTGGGAAAAAAATAACAGTCATAGTAATGGCTTATTAGAATGAATATGACCAAGGGTGTTTATAAGGCTGGAATGTAAGAGAGCCATACACTTCCCGGCTTGGATTTAGCGCCTGGCTCGGAGCAAAACCCTAAATTACGGCTCCTTTCACTGCAAGACATGAGACTACTAAAGATATAAAACTTATAGGTAAGGAGCCAAACAAAGGTGTCTCTCACACAACAGCGAGGACGGGAGAGGCTCTCCTTCAATGTTTATGTACGTTTTATACGACGCAGACGGACAAACCCTTACATATGCGGACATTTGACTAAAATCTGAACTTTTCTTCGGTTCGAATTTACACATAAGATCCTCGTAGACACAGAAGGAACGAGCTCCTAGTCCCTTACTCAGCATCAGCGCGCCCAGATCGCAAACTTTGCTTTTGTTTTTCACTTTTGGTGCAGTTGTTGGTTGATCCGGTTGGTGTATAGCTATCTGGTTTATTTCTTTACATATACTCACAACCCCAACCCATTCCCAAATACACACACACACACACACACACACACGGATATATATATATATAAATTTATATATAAATAT
>BOPN01004322.1:67505-70005 GCA_017312705.2 Penaeus japonicus | reverse complement strand
CTCATGACTAGCGAGTCACGGCTTGGTGCTCGTCTCCGGCTGTGGATCACTTCTCTTTCCTCTCGCTCCATATCCTCTTCCTCTTGTGTCTATGCCTCTTCCTCTCCGCTCTCCGAAGCTCCTTCTCTCTCTCTCTCTCTCTCTCTCTCTCTCTCTTTCGGGCTTCCCTTCCTTTCTCGTCGTGTCTTTTTCGTCTCTGTCTCTCTCTCTCTCTCTCTCTCTCTCTCTCTCTCTCTCTCTCTCTCTCTCTCTCTCTCTCTCTCTCTCTCTCTCTCTCTCTCTCTCTCTCTCTCTCTCTCTCTCGCTCTCGCTCGCTCCCGCTCTCGCTCGCTCCCGCTCTCTCTCTCTCTCTCTCTCTCTCTCTCTCTCTCTCTCTCTCTCTCTCTCTCTCTCTCTCTCTCTCTCTCTCTCTCTCTGTCTCTCTCTCTCTCTCTCTCTCTCTCTCTCTCTCTCTCTCTCTCTCTCTCTCTCTCTCTCTCTCTCTCTCTTCTCTCTTCTCTTTCTTTCTCTCTCTCTCTCTCTCTCTCTCTCTCTCTCTCTCTCTCTCTCTCTCTCTCTCTCTCTCTCTCTCTCTCTCTCTCTCTCTCTCTCTCTCTCTCTCTCTCTCTCTCTCTCTCTCTCTCTCTCTCTCTCTCTCTCGTTTCTCTCCAGTTGTCCTTTTGTGTCTCTTTTATATTAGCCGTATTTTCCTCTGGCACGACTCCTCTTTTACGACAAGTTTTGAGTGAGGGGGGGGGGGTAGACATCTGGGGGGTTATATATAAACCTCTACATGTAATGCGATGGCGTGCAAAAACAATAATTTGTTGGCAAAAGCAATAATATTTGAATACTTATCCTTTTGCCTCTGGTATAGTAAAGCTTCTAAGCCTGTTAGAAACATGTATTATGAGCAAGTAATATTAAATGAGTTTTACTTGTTTTGGAGGAGTTGTTGCCAATGGTTGTGTCCAGATCTGAAAAAAAAAAAAATATAAATATTTGAAATATTTTATGATATATTTGAAATATCACGACATAATTATCCTTAGAATACACATAAAAATAAAGATAAAGAATTTCACTCACATTAATTTTTTACATGTAATCTGTACAAATAGGCCTAGACACCGTTCGAAGGAGCAAAATTCCATGAGTTACTTGGTTTTCCTTAATATCATACGTATTCGTTATCATGACGGTTTTGAAATATAGTGTAAACTTATATATTCAATCTATTTAGTTCTAGTAAGGAACGGTTGCTAAGATAATGCATAGTGGTCAAGAACAAATTACAAAAAAAATTAAGTAGAGAGTGACCAAATGACAACCAACGACGCCTTTCCTTTTAAGTCAGTAGAAACGCCGAGAATTTATAAAAAAAAAAAAAATCTTTTTAGAGCTTCGTTTTTCTAGTTTTATCTAAGCGGTTGTTCTCTTATCAAGCATAATTGTCGTTGTCGTATTATCATCATTTTTTATTATTTTTTGTTATTGCTGTTGCTGTGAATGTTATCATTATTATCATTATCCTCATTGTTTTTGTTATAGCTACTATTGTTGTAATCATTATTGTCTTTTTTTGTTGATATTACTATCATTATGATAATTGTTATCATTTTTATTATTATCATTATTATAATTATTGTTGCTTTTATTATTATCATGACTATTGCTGTTATCATGATTATTGTTATTATTTTGTTTTCATCCTTATATTGATTATTATCATCATCATCTTTATCATTATCATCAATATTACTATAAATTTATCATTGTTATTATCATTATCATTATTGTCTTATCATTGTTATCATTATTGATATCATTTATGATATTTATCATCGTTATAATCATTATCCTCATTATTACCATTATTTTCATTATTGATATCATCATTAACATATTTTATTATCATTGCTATTGTTATTGTTATTATTACTACCACTATCATTATTGCTATTATCATTACTGTTATCATCATCCTCAGTATATATTGTTATCATTATCATGATTATCTCCATGATGATTATTATCACCATTATCATTTGTATCTTTTTTTATTATTATATTTATGTTAATCATCACCATCAGTATCAATAATCATAATCATAGTTATATACTTCAAGATTTAATCATGTGCCAGAATTATTGGCAGGGATATAGATAGAGAGATAGAGAGATAGATAGATAGATAGATGAAAAGATGAATAAATAAATAGATAGAAAGAGTGAGAAAGAGAGAGATAGATAGATAGATAGAGATAGCGATAGATTAACAGATAGATGCACTGATAGAGAGCCAGATAGACAGAGAGTGAGAAACAGACAGATAGATATATGAATAAACAGAGAGAAAAAAAGGAGAGAGAGAGAGAGAGAGAGAGAGAGAGAGAGAGAGAGAGAGAGAGAGAGAGAGAGAGAGAGAGAGAGAGAGAGAGAGAGAGAGAGAGAGAGAGAGAGAGAGAGAGAGAGAGAGAGAGAGAGAGAGAGAGAGAGAAAGAGAGGGAAAAAAAGAGAG
>BOPN01004322.1:45005-47505 GCA_017312705.2 Penaeus japonicus | reverse complement strand
GCCTCATTGTTTTCCCTTCCATCCCTCTTACTTATCTCTTACTTCTCTCCTTCTCACCACTTGCTTTACACTTACTTTCTATTCACTTCTTTCTTGTCTCTCTTTCCCTCACCATGTTACGAAAGATGTTCAAGGGAAGAAAAGATGATGTTTAATGAAAACGTGTTTCTGGAGGAAAGGCATATTTGGGGATGGATTAATGTGAGAGAAACTAAAGATGGTGATGATGGTGGTGGTGATAATAATGAGGGTGAAGATGGTAATGATGATGATGATAGAAGAGAGTGAGAGACAGATAGATAGATAGATAGAGATAGATAGATAGATAGATAGAGAGAGAGAGAGAGAGAGAAACTAAAGAGAAAGAGAGAGAGAGAAAGGAGAAATATAAAATAAATAAAAACATTTGAATTAATATCATCATAATCAGGACTTCCTTCTTACAAGACATAAAAATTTGTCTCACGGCAGTAAAACTTGTGCAAGTCATCATCCTGGTTCTCATAGTAACTCACTGTACCACGTAAAGAAGATTTATGGAACCATGAATAAGTGTGTGCCACTGTACCCTAAGGGAATGCGTAGGATGAATATACAACGATGAATAGAAACGAGATTCTAGGTTGTTCTAGGAACTTCTCTAATTTATTCATCACTCCAATGCTCTAAATAGGAACATGAAAACTAATATTGCGTAATATTCTGATCATAATAATAATGATAATGGTGATGATGATAACAATTATGATAATATTAGATTAGTAACAATGCTAATAACAGTAATGATCATAATGATAACAACAATAATAATGATGATGATGATGATAGCAAGGATAATGACAACAAAGATCATAACATTAGCCATAACAAAAATAATAATGACAGTGATAGTGATGATGATAATCATGGCAGTAATGAAAATACTGCTATTACACCATCACTCTTATCACTAACGATAATGATAGCAATGCTAATCATTTTGATGAAGATTATTGCAATGATGATAATGACGCTAATGATTGTGATGAAAATAATAACAAATTTATTGTAAATTCTTTAAAAATATGGGTTACATATAGGCTCAGGTTTAACAGTTTATAATTTGTGTCTGATACAGAAATATACAGTATATTACTGCTACTAATTGCAATGATAACAACTGTAGTGTTTATTCATATAAAAATGATATGCAAATGTAAGATATGAACTCATTACTCTACAACATATGCAATACAGACATATAATTGCAAGTCATATTTGACACATAGTACTGCCATTGCCAAAGACTATTGGATAATATAATCTTAATATTTGTAGATATGACAATTTCCGTTAATATCAAATATTACATGAATGATACGAATTTCAGAAGATGTAATGTCAGTTTTTGAAATAACTTTTCTCGGGTTCTAATTTCTTATTCGTATCTACAGCATGAAAATAAGTCTTCTTTGTAAGTCATTATTGCAATGGATATTTTTAGCAATGTTGTCACAAAAGAACTTTTTTTTTCCTTTATTTGTTGTTATCAATGTTATACTTATTGTTATTGTCATTATTGATGTCACTATTATTGCTATCATTATCATCATTATTACTATGAGTATTATTATTATTATTATTATTATTATTAGTAGTAGTAGTAGTAGTAGTAGTAGAAGAAGTAGTAGTAGTAGTAGTAGTAGTATCATTATTATTATTATCATTATTATCATTATTATTATTATTATTATTATTATTATTATTATCATTATTATTATTATAATCATTATTATCATTATTATTATTACTATTATTATTATTATTATTATCATTATTATTATCATTATTATAACCATTATTATCATTATTATTATTATTATTACTATTGTTATTATTATCATTATTATTATTATTATCATTATTGTTGTTGCTGTTTTTATAAACTTTGTTCTTTTTATTATCATTATTATTATAATCATCAACGCCATCATCATTATCATCATCATGAACAGAGGTTTCAGTACCAGAATCAGCGAACTTTAAGCTGACATCTTCCACCCCAGAACTTTAAACTGACACCTTCCACTGCAGAACTATAAGCTGACACCTTCCACCACAGAACTTTAAGCTGACACCTTCAACCACAGAACTTGAAGCTGACACCTTCCACCACAGAACTTGAAGCTGACACCTTCCACCACAGAACTTTAAGCTGACACTTTCCACCACAGAACTTTAAGCTGACACCTTCCACCACAGAACTTGAAGCTGACACCTTCCACCACAGAACTTTAAGCTGACACCTTCCACCACAGAACTTTAAGCTGACACTTTCCACCACAGAACTTTAAGCTGACACCTGCCACCACAGAACTTTAAGCTGACACCTTCAACCACAGAACTTTAAGCTGACACCTTCAACCACAGAACTTTAAGCTGACACCTTCCACCACAGAACTTTAAGCTGACACCTTCCACCACAGAACTTTAAGCTGACACCTTCCACCACAGAACTTTA
>BOPN01004321.1:112500-115000 GCA_017312705.2 Penaeus japonicus | reverse complement strand
GAAAACGGCGTCGAAGGGTAATGAACGAAAGGCTTAACCCGCGGCAGCCAGCGTGCAGCGTCGGTGATACACATTACACCAAACACACGACTCGCGCCCGTTCCAAAATGGCCGGCCTCTATCGCTCTGTCGGGGCTCTCTCACGCCCTCGCCGTCGTCGGGTGGGCGTCTAGGCGGGCGTGACGTCTCTCTGATGATTCTTAGCTATCGAATGATCCGCCTCGGAGACGATTTTTCACGTGGCGGATCCGTCTTCGCAAAGAGAAGAGCAACGGACGAAGCGTGTGAGAACGATCGAAACGTTGTGGGAATTTCCGCGCGCGGCGAGAGCAGGGGCGCCTCTCATGGATGGTCCCGGTGGCAAGCGTTTCTTTATTAATTATTCATTAATTTCCGTCATTATTCATTTATTAGTAAGTCATCATCAGTGGGAGATAAAGGCACTAATCCTGCTAAGAGGATGCACCCGTAACCGATGCTTTTAGTGCCAGCGCCACAAAGGGAATACACGATGGTGCCACGGGATTCGGGCCCAGGTTATGGCGGGGTTATATCAGGGTTGGAATGGGGTTATGGTGTCGCTCTATCGGGGTTGCGAGGAGGTTTTGACTAGGGGGTGGGGAGGGGGTGGGTGGGTAGGGCTAGGGGGAGGGGGGGGGGTGATGTTTGTGTGTGTTTTGTGTGCGTGTGTGTGTGTGTTTGTGTGTGTTTTGTGTTTGTGTGTATGTATATGTGTGTGTGTGTGTGTGCGTAAGAGAAGGTATCATTGTGTGTGTTGTGTATGTTTGTGTAGGTATGTGTGTGTTGGCTGTGTGATGTGTGTGTGTATGTCTGTGTGTGTCTGTGTGTGCGTGCGCAAGATGGGGCGACGTGAGTATGTTGTTTTCAAATATGCTGTCAGTTGAGCGAAAATATGTTGTGTGTATGTATGTATGTATATCTGTGTGTAAATATGTGTGCGATTTATTTATATGTGTATTTATGTGTGATTGTAAAATGTATGTTATGCCGAGATAGATCAGTATATCAAAGGGCAATTAACCAAATTAATAGTGCTGTGATCATCGTGCTGGCATTCATAATAATGTGTTTAATAACAAGAATATTATATATATATATATATATATATATATATATATATACATATATATATATATATATTGTTACGATAGCTATCACCACTATCAGATAGGGTATACTGATAATGGTGATGATGATAATGATATGATAAGAATAATAATGTTGATAACGATAATGGCAATAATATTGATGATATTCGTAATGATGATATTGATAATGTGATAGACTGATAAAATTATTCTTAAATATTTGGGTATATATTGAAATTGTTGTTGTTGAGAGAAGGGGGGTACAGGGTGGGGGTGATGTGGGGTGGGTTTGGGTGGGTACAAGGGGTGTGATAAGGTGGGGGAGGTGGGTGAAGTGGGTTCGGGTGGGTACAGGGGGTGTGATAAGGTGGGGAGGTGGGTTTGGGTGGGTACAGGGAGTGGGGTGAGGTAGGGAAGTGGGTTTGGATGGGTACAGGGAGTGGGGGTTGAGTGTAGGTGGGTGCAGGGAGTGAGATGTATGGGTATTGGCTTATGATGGGGTGAAGGGGGAGGGGGGGGGCGGTTAGGTGAGAGGTAGGGGTTAAGATATACAATCGAAGTATCTATCATAAGGGAAGGAAATGTTAAACATCTCATATCACGAATTACGTTTCGCTTTATTAGGACAGTCATTCAGTTAATGGTATTCCTCTCATCTCTATTCAAAATCGACCGTAATTATTTGGTAACAATTATAAAACAAACAAACAGATATAACCATTTAATCTAATTTCACAATAGTTCCCCATCCAACGTCACCATATTTGAACTTTTAGTCTCACCATAAAAGTCCACCATCTTTCTGTTCTTCCCTTAATTCAGTAATTACATTTTCGTTATAAGATGCTCTGCAATATCATAAACAAAATCCTCTACACGACACTGCAACACTACATTCTCTGCAAGACACTATGTATCACCACAATTTCTACTTTGCAACACCAGACTTTCAGAAAGACACTCTCTGCAATACCAAACTTTCTGCTACACCACATACTCTACTGTTCTGCTCTTTCTGCAACATCAAACTCTCTGCAACATTTCTCTCATCACTGCCATTGGAACACCAAAATTTCAGCAAAACCACACCACACTTTCAACACCACCACACTCTCTGCAACAGTTAAACCCTCTCCAACACCACACACACCATACAACACCACACCACTACAACACCTAAACCCTCTCCAACACCACACACTCAACACCACCACCACACTCTCTGCAACACCTAAACCCTCTCCAACACCACACACGCCATACAACACCACACCACCACAACATATCTCCCACACCAAAAACTACCCACAAACACTCCAACCTCGCTCTTTGCAATACCATGCACGTTGCTAAACCCACACACCTAATCCCGATAGATTGCATGATTTTTT
>BOPN01004321.1:97500-102500 GCA_017312705.2 Penaeus japonicus | reverse complement strand
CCCCGTCCCCCACATCCCCCGTCCCCCACATCCCCCAATGCCCCACATCCCCCCAAACCCCCACATCCCCCTCCCCCAAATCCCCCTCCCCTCCCCCACAATCCCCCTCCCACCCCAATCCCCCAAACCCCCCAACCCCCAAACCCCCCTCCCCTCAATCCCCCAACCCCCACATAACCCCCCCAAAAAAAAAAAAAAAAAAAGCTTTTATTCACAAAGGACAAAAAGGCAACGCAAGATCACAGCCACAGGACACCACTCCCTTCAAAGGCCACGACGAGATCTTCATCGGGGAAAAAAAAACATCACATCTTGTCAACGGGGAGTGCATTCATCACATTCATCATTAGTATTCGTCGTCTTCGTCTTCGTCTTCGTCGTCATCGTCATCACTATCTTCATCACTATAGCTATCGGGGTTATGGTGTATCGTTATGGAAATCAGGTGAAATCGGCGGTTGTTTTTATAAACAAAATGAGAGATTCTTGAAATTCTACTGTTTTTTTTTTCTTTTCTTTTTCTTTTTTCTTCTTCTTTTGTTTATATATTTTTGTTTTTATTGATTTTTATATTCTCTCTCTCTTCCTCCCTTACTTCGTTACTCTTCTTCCTTCCTTCCCTTCTTTCCTTCTCTCCTTCCCTCCCTCCCTCCTTCTTCCCCTCTCCCTCCATCCCTTCCTCCACTCACTCCCTCCCCTCCACCCTCCTACCCCTTCTCCCTCCCTCCCCTCCACCCTCCCACCTCCTCTCCATCCCTCCCTCCCTTCCCACCCACCCTCCTACCCCCTCTCCCTCCTTCCCCTCCACCCTCCCACCCCCTCTCCCTACCCTCCACCCTCCTACCCCCTCTCCCTCCAACCCCTCTCCCTCCACTCCACCCTCCCCTCTATCCTCCCACTCCCTCCACCCTTCCACCCTTCCACCCTCCCACTCCTTCCCTCCCTCCCCTCCACCCTCCTACCCTTCCACCCTCCCACGCCCTCTCCTTCCCTCCCTCCCTCCCTCCCCTCCACCCTCCTACCCCCTCTCTTCCCCTCCCTCCCCTCCTTCCCTCCCTCAAAATAAAAAAGAGTTCCAGTGAATGAAGAAGCCATTGCTTAGCGCTGACATGATTACTCTGTAGGGTGGGTGGATGGAGGGGAGGGGGAGAGGGGAGAGGGGAGGGGGGACGAGTGACACTCCAACATGGTGGAGATGAAGGGAGGAGAAGAGGAGGCAAGGGTGGGGAGGGGTTAGTGAGGAGGGGCAGAGGAAGAACGAAAATTTAGAAGTAAATAAAAGGATAAAGATATAATGAAAAAAAATCTTTGATAAAGTAGTTTTTGATTAAATAAAAAATAAAAATCATATTTTCTAATGAAAAGAAAATACGATTACTTTGTGTAAGGAACGATGATGTGTTAGAACTCATTGAGAGAGAGAGAGAGAGAGAGAGAGAGAGAGAGAGAGAGAGAGAGAGAGAGAGAGAGAGAGAGAGAGAGAGAGAGAGAGAGAGAGAGAGAGAGAGAGAGAGAGAGAGAGAGAGAGAGAGAGAGAGAGAGAGAGAGAGAGAGAGAGAGAATGAGAGAGAGAGAGAGAGATACAGAGAGATACAGAGAGAGAATAAGAAAGAGAGAGAGAGAGAGCAAGAGCGTGAGAGAGATAGATAGCTAGATAGATAGATAGATAGATAGAGAGAGAGAGAGAGAGAGAGAGAGAGAGAGAGAGAGAGAGAGCGAGAGAAAGAGCAATAGAGATAGAGAGAGAAAGAGAGCAAGAGAGAGAAAGAGAGCGAGAGCGAGAGAGAGAGAGAGAGAGAAAGTACCTGGAGTCCACCATTTTATACCCAAATTACACAGATAATCGCAAATATAAGAACTATTCCCAGAAGTAAGTGCGAACATTCTTACCTAAGCAGCTCTAGATTATTAATTATAAGTATGAGGGTGTGAGGATGAGAGATTACTTAAAGGACTTATTACTTAGGCCTTATGAGAATAAACCTAATATCACTTCGTATTATCTTTAAGTATGTGCTGTTTCTTAGCGTATAAGGGATATTATTGTAATATGAAAAAAACTGTAAATTGATTCACATACTAGTATACATTTCATAAGTATGATATATTAGAGATTAGTATATATCACTTGAGGTAGTATGAATAAAAATAATTTTATACACTTCATACTTACATACTTATATCTTTAAGAAAATAACATTTTTTAGATAAACTACACCAGGATGATAACATACTAAAGATTAGTGTGACACTTAAGAAGAGTGCCTGAGAATGAATAATGGCACTGGCATTACACACTTTATGAGGTGCCATTCTCACTCACTTCAAAGGTATTCTCCTTTTCTCTCTCTCCTCCTTCCCTCATTCGCTTTTCTTTTCATTTCTTTGAGACGCTTTCTTATCTTTTTTACACTTTGTTTGTATTCTTTTGTTTTGTTTTCCTATCATCTATATGTTTATTTTGACCTGCTGTTTTTTTGTTTTTTTTTTCTTTCCCCTATCCCCTCTCTCATTACGTTCCCTCTCCCCTCTCTCTCCTAATTTCCCCCTCTCCCCCTTCCCTCCCCTTCTCCTCTACTCTCCCCCTCCCCCTCACTCCCTACACTCCCTTCCCCCTAACTCCCTACCCTACCCTTCCCCCTCACTCCTACTCTTCCTTCCACCTCACTCCTCCCCTCCCCTCCCCCCCTAACTCCTACTCTCCTCTTCCTTTCATCCTCTCTCTCCTACTTTCCCCTCTTTCCCTCTCTCCTACTTTCCCCTCTTTCCCCTCTCTCCTACTTTCCCCTCTTTCCCCTCTCTCCTACTTTCCCCTCTTTCCCCTCTCTCCTACCTTCCCCTATCTCCTACTTTCCCCTCTCTCCCTCTCTCCTACTTTCCCCTCTTTCCCCTCTCTCTCCCCTGGCTATTACACACGTCCCCTCTCGAATCCACACGTCACCGGGAGATCACTCCGGAGTGGCTAAGATGAGAGGGGGCTCAGGTAGGATGCTGCGACGAATAAATCTGTAGTTAAGGGCGACGCGTGTCTTGGGAGATGAAGGAAGGGGAGAGGGAGGGAGGTAGAGGGGTGGAGGGAGGGAGATGGGAGGATGTAGGGGGAAAGGAGGGTGGGAGGGAGGGAGATGGGAGGGAGGGAGGGTGGGAGGGAGGGAGGGAGAGAGGGAGGGTGGGAGGGAGGGAGATGGGAGGATGTAGGGGAAGGAGGGAGGGAGGGAGATGGGAGATGTAGGGGGAAAGGAGGGTGGGGGAGGGATAGAGGGAGGAAAGGAGACAGAAGGAGGGAGGGAGAGGGAGAGAGGGAAAAAGATCAAGGGAGAGGGATGGAGGGAAGGAGGGAGGGAGAGAGAAGGAAGAAAGAAACAGATTGGAAGAAAAGGAAGAAATAATAAGAAAAACGAAGGAAAGGAAAAAAGAGCGAGACCGCCAGGAAATAAGAAAAAAAAAGAGATTATAAGAAAAAGAAGAAAAAGAGAAGGAAAGAAAACAAGCAAACAGAATTAAGAAAAAAGAAGAAAAACGTAGAAAGAAAAAAAGTTAGTAATAACAATAACAACAATGATAATGATAAATAATAAGAAAAACAGTGATAACAATAATAACAACAATTACAACAATAATAATACTAACAACAACAATAACAACAACAATTCTAACAACAACAATAATGCCGCTACTAAAGGTCTGTACCCGACGGGGAAGCGGCGGCGGCGCCTCCTCCGAGCACCCCCTCCCCCTCCCCCTTCCCCCCCCTCCCCCCTCCCTCCTCTCCCCCCCTCCCCCGTCGGCGAGTGAGTGACACGCGGCATCGCCCGAGCGCCAACAGCCTCTTGGGCCAGCGAGTCTCTCAGGCAGATAATGACCCCCGCCATATCACGTCGACACTGTGGCGAAATTCAGTGTAATTACATAGATAATGACTAAAACTAAGGTGTCACGGAGGGAGATGTGTGTGTCATTACCGACTGTCATTCTCTCTCTCTCTCTCTCTTTCTCTTTTGTCTCTCTCTCTCTCTGTCTCTCTGTCTCTGTCTCTGTCTCTCTGTCTCTGCCTCTGTCTCTGTCTCTCTGTCTCTCTCTTTCTTTTTCTGTTTCTGTCTCTGTTTCTTTCTCTCTCTCTCTCTCTCTCTCTCTCTCTCTCTCTCTCTCTCTCTCTCTCTCTCTCTCTCTCTCTCTCTCTCTCTCTCTCTCTCTCTCTCTCTCTCTCTCTCTCTCTCTCTTTCTTTTTCTGTTTCTGTCTCTGTTTCTTTCTCTCTCTCTCTCTCGCTCTCGCTCTCTCTCTCTCTCTCGCTCTCTCTCTCTGTCTCTGTCTCTCTCTCTCTCTCTCTCTCTCTCTTTTTCTGTTTCTGTCTCTGTTTCTTTCTCTCTCTCTCTCTCGCTCTCGCTCTCTCTCTCTCTCTCGCTCTCTCTCTCTCTCTCTGTCTCTCTCTCTCTCTCTGTTTCTCTGTCTCTCTTTCTCTCTCTCTCTCTCTCTCTCTCTCTCTCTCTTTCGTTTTCTCCTCCTGTTTTGTGCACTTTTTTCCCTTTTATTGTTCTTTTTTCGCGTTTCTTGATCTCTCTCTCTCTCTCTCTCTTTCTCTTTCTCTCTTTCTCTCTCTCTCTCTTTCTCTTTCTCTTTCGTTTTCTCCTGTTTTGTGCACCTTTTCTCTTTTATTGTTCTTTTTTTGCGTCTCTCTCTCTCTCTCTCTCTCTCTCTCTCTCTCTCTATCTCTCTTTCTCTCTCTATCTATCTATCTCTGTCTCTCCTCATTCCTCTCGCCTCCGTCCAAGCGATCCATGCACATGTCCATTCTCATGCCCCTCACTTTCCTTTCCCCCCTCACACCCCCTCATTCTCACTTCCCCTCACTCTCTCTCCCCCCTCACCTTCCACCCAATCCCCTTCACCCCCTCCCCTCTCCCCTCACTCTCTCTCCCACCTCACCTTCCACCCAATCCCCTTCACTCTCCCCCCATTTACTCTCCTCTCACTCCCTTCACTCTCCCCTCATTCCCCTCAC
>BOPN01004321.1:90000-92500 GCA_017312705.2 Penaeus japonicus | reverse complement strand
GTCACCATCACCTCACCATCATGTCACCACCATCTCACCATCACCTCACCATCATGTCACCCTCACCTCAGCCTCACTGCTCGCCCTCCGACACCTCGGTCTATTCCCTCTTTTCATTTTCCTTTCGTGGCGGTCAATCTGCCGCCTTCAGACCCTTCACCCTCGCTGTTGGTCTGTTGCGCTGCTCCCCTTGACAACCTGGTCTTGGCTCTCTCTCGCTCGCTCTCTCTCTCTCTCTTGCTCTGTCTTGCTATCTGTCTTTCTCTCTCTCTCTCGCTCTGTCTTGCTATCTGTCTTTCTCTCTCTCTCTCTCTCTCTCTCTTTTTTTCTCTCTCTCTCGATCTCTATATCTCTCTTTCTCTGTCTCTCTGTCTTGCTATCTGTCTTTCACTCTCTCGCTCTGTCTCTCTCTCTTTCTCTCTCTCTATCTAATTGTTGGCATTTCTTTTTCTCTATTTATTTGTCTGCTTGTTGGTATTTCTATCTCTTTTCCCCTCTCTGTCTCTGTCTCTCTCTCTCTCTCTCTCTCTCTCTCTCTCTCTCTCTCTCTCTCTCTCTCCTCCCTCTCCTCTCCTCTATCCAGATGACATGCGTTTTCCTTTCCCCTCCACTCTCTCTCCCCTCATCCCGACATCCCCTTTTCCATCTCTTGCCGTCAACCTGCACCTTCACTCTCCTCCCCTTTCTCTCCCCTCTCCTCCCCCCTCTCTCCCCTCCCCTCCCCCCCTCTCTCCCTCCTTTCTGTGGCTTTCAATCGGGCACTGGATCCCCAATTACTGGGATGAAGCCCTTTGTTGGAGCTTGGCAAGAGCGGGGCGTATCCAGAGGGGAGAGGGGAGAATGGGGGACAGAGAGAGAGAGAGGGAGGGGAGGGAGTAGGGAGGGGAGGGGGAGGACGAACCACCGAGGAAGGGGAGGGGAGGGGCGGGAGGAGGGGTAAGGGGGTTGAATGAGGGTCAAAATCCCGCGACAACTTGTTGATGAAACCGCCCCGGAGTCAAGACAATGGGACACCGGCTGATCCTTTTGTAGTTGGCCCGGGCTGGCGCGCCGCAGGAGAAGGGATTAGCACACCTCGGGGGCGTGGGCGTTGGGGCGAGATCGGCGTGCGCGCGAGGGCGTGGGTTGGGGCGCTCGTTCGCTGCGGGCACGAGCGGACGTCCACACAATGGTGCCACCAGCCACGGCCTGATTTGTTGTGGCCGACGCACGTGAGCACTCCATTTTGCCTCCCTCCTCTCCCTCCTCTCCCTTCTGCCTCTCAGCCCTTTGCTCCCTTCGTCCCGGCGAGGTCTCCCCTCTCCCTGGCGAGGTCTCCCCTCTCCTTGGCGAGGTCTCCCCTCTCCCCCTCTCTCCCCCTCTCCCCCTCTCTCCCTCTCTCTTCCCCCTTCCCCTCTTGCCCCTTGGTGTCTGAGATATTACGCCCTCTGCACCTTCTTTACCTCTTGGTTTCTTAGTCTTGGATATCTCCCCCACCTCCCCCCCCCCACCCACCCTTCCGCCCATTACCCCCCCCCCTCTAGGCTATGCCCCTCTCCCCTCTCCCTCTCCCTCTCGGCTTCCTTGGTCTCGGCAATGCCACCTCCCCCTCCCACTCTCCCTCTCCCTCTCCCTCTCCCTTCCTTCCCTCCCTCGTGTACTCTTTGCTTCCTTAGTTCCGGGGATACCCCTCACCCTCCTTCCCATCTCCCTCTTCCTCTCCTGTTCCGCCTCTTTCACCTCTTACTCCAGGCTATACATCCCCCCCCTTCCTCCTCCCCTTCTCCCGACTCTTCTTGCTCCCTTACCCCCTCGCCCTCTGCTACCACTATCTTCTTTCTCTCATTTCCCCTCTTCCCCCTCTCTCCTCACCTCATCCCCTCTTCTGCCTACCCCCCCTTTCATCTCCTCCCCCTCCTCCCCCATTCTTCTTACCTCCTCACCCCATCCACCCCATTCCACCTCCTCCTCACACCTCTCTCCCCCTCCACCTCTCCCCTTCTCCTCACCTGATTCCCCTCCCCCCTCCTCTCTCCCATCCCCATCCCTCACCCCCCATCCCTCACTAGCCCCCCTCCCCCCTGCATCCATCCCCTCCCCCCTCCTCTCCCCATCCCCATCCCTCACTAGCCTCCCCCTAACCCCCCCTCCTCCCATCCTCTTCACCTTCCCCTCCCCCATAACCCACCCCCCCACCCCCACCCCCTCCCCCTGACTATGACTTCAGCTTTAACTTTCTGGCAGAGCTGTTGTTACAACACGCTGACACAAGATCGGAACCTCTTGCGCTAAGACCCAAAAACAAATGAAAAACGCCACATGTCTGTAAACCTCGATTATTGTTGTTGTTGTTGTTGTTGTTTAATTGTTGTTTATTTGTTGTTATGTTTTTGTTTTGCTTTTTTTGTTATTTTTTTATCGTTGTTAGTGTTGTTGTTGTGTTTGTCATTATTATTGTTATTGTTGCTGTTATGGTTGTTGTTATTATGGTTGTTGCTTTGGTGTTGTTGTTGTTAGGATT